>JAAOOA010003393.1:0-16389 GCA_012861695.1 Trematomus loennbergii | reverse complement strand
TCAAACATGTTGGGACGCTTTCCAGTACGGGTTAATTTATGTTCAAACATGTTGGGACGCTTCCCAGTACGGGTTCTTTATAATTCAAACATGTTGGGACGCTTTCCCGTACGGGTTAGCTTATAATTCAAACATGTTGGGACGCTTTCCAGTACGGGTTAACTTATAGTTCAAACATGTTGGGACGCTTTCCAGTACGGGTTAGCTTATAATTCAAACATGTTGGGACGCTTTCCCAGTACGGGTTAGCTTATATTCAAACATGTTGGGACGCTTCCAGTACGGGTTACTTATAATTCAAACATGTTGGGACGCTTTCCAGTACGGGTTAGCTTATAATTCAAACATGTTGGGACGCTTCCAGTACGGGTTAGCTTATAATTCAAACATGTTGGGACGCTTTCCAGTACGGGTTAACTTATAATTCAAACATGTTGGGACGCTTTCCAGTACGGGTTATCTTAAATTCAAACATGTTGGGACGCTTCCAGTACGGGTTAGCTTATAATTCAAACATGTTGGGACGCTTTCCAGTACGGGTTAGTTATAATTCAAACATGTTGGGACGCTTTCCAGTACGGTTAGCTTATAATTCAAACATGTTGGGACGCTTTCCAGTACGGGTTACTTATAATTCAAACATGTTGGGACGCTTCCAGTACGGGTTAGCTTATATTCAAACATGTTGGGACGCTTTCCAGTACGGGTTAGCTTATAATTCAAACATGTTGGGACGCTTTCCAGTACGGGTTAGCTTATAATTAAACATGTTGGACGCTTTCCAGTACGGGTTAGCTTATAATTCAAACATGTTGGGACGCTTTCCAGTACGGGTTTAGCTTAAATTCAAACATGTTGGGACGCTTTCCAGTACGGGTTTAGCTTATAATTCAAACATGTTGGGACGCTTTCCAGTACGGGTTAACTTATAATTCAAACATGTTGGGACGCTTTCCAGTACGGGTTAACTTATAATCAAACATGTTGGGACCTTTCCAGTACGGGTTAGCTTATAATTCAAACATGTTGGGACGCTTTCCAGTACGGGTTACTTATAGTTCAAACATGTTGGGACGCTTTCCAGTACGGGTTAACTTATAATTCAAACATGTTGGGACGCTTTCCAGTACGGGTTACTTATAATTCAAACATGTTGGACGCTTTCCAGTACGGGTTAGCTTATAATTCAAACATGTTGGGACGCTTTCCAGTACGGGTTAGCTTATAATTCAAACATGTTGGGACGCTTTCCAGTACGGGTTAACTTATAGTTCAAACATGTTGGGACGCTTTCCAGTACGGGTTAGCTTATAATTCAACATGTTGGGAGCTTTCCAGTACGGGTTAGCTTATAATTCAAACATGTTGGGACGCTTCCAGTACGGGTTCGTTATAATTCAAACATGTTGGGACGCTTTCCAGTACGGGTTAGCTTATAATTCAAACATGTTGGGACGCTTCCCAGTACGGGTTAGCTTATAATTCAAACATGTTGGGACGCCTTCCAGTACGGGTTAGCTTATAATTCAACATGTTGGACGCTTTCCAGTACGGGTTAGCTTATAATTCAAACATGTTGGGACGCTTCCCGTACGGGTTAGCTTATAATTCAAACATGTTGGGACGCTTTCCAGTACGGTTAGCTTATAATTCAAACATGTTGGGACGCTTCCAGTACGGTTAGCTTATAATTCAACATGTTGGGACGCTTCCCAGTACGGGTTAGCTTTAATTCAAACTGTTGGGACGCTTCCAGTACGGGTTGCTTATAATTCAAACATGTTGGGACGCTTCCCAGTACGGGTTAGCTAATATTCAAACATGTTGGGACGCTTTCCAGTACGGGTTTAGCTTATAATTCAAACATGTTGGGACGCTTTCCAGTACGGGTTAGCTTATAATTCAAACATGTTGGACGCTTTCCAGTACGGGTTAGCTTATAATTCAAACATGTGGGACGCTTTCCAGTACGGGTTATTATAATTCAAACATGTTGGGACGCTTTCCAGTACGGGTTACTTATAATTCAAACATGTGGGACGCTTTCCAGTACGGGTTAATTATAGTTCAAACATGTTGGGACGCTTTCCAGTACGGGTTGCTTATAATTCAAACATGTGGGACGCTTTCCAGTACGGGTTAGCTTATAATTCAAACATGTTGGGACGCTTTCCAGTACGGGTTAACTTATAGTTCAAACATGTTGGACGCTTTCCAGTACGGGTTACTTATAATTCAAACATGTTGGGACGCTTCCAGTACGGGTTAGCTTATAATTCAAACATGTTGGGACGCTTTCCAGTACGGGTTAACTTATAGTTCAAACATGTTGGGACGCTTCCAGTACGGGTTACTTATAATTCAAACATGTTGGGACGCTTTCCAGTACGGGTTAGCTTATAATTCAAACATGTTGGGATGCTTCCCAGTACGGGTTAGCTTATATTCAAACATGTTGGGACCTTCCAGTACGGGTTAACTTTATAATTCAAACATGTTGGGACGCTTTCCAGTACGGGTTAACTTATAGTTCAAACATGTTGGGACGCTTCCAGTACGGGTTAGCTTATAATTCAAACATGTTGGGACGCTTTCCAGTACGGGTTTCTTATAATTCAAACATGTTGGGACGCTTTCCAGTACGGGTTAACTTATAATTCAAACATGTTGGGACGCTTTCCAGTACGGGTTAACTTTAATTCAAACATGTTGGGACGCTTTCCAGTACGGGTTAATTATAGTTCAAACATGTTGGGACCTTTCCAGTACGGGTTTATAATCAAACATGTTGGGACGCTTTCCAGTACGGGTTAGTTATAATTCAACATGTTGGGACGCTTTCCAGTACGGGTTAACTTATAGTTCAAACATGTTGGGACGCTTTCCAGTACGGGTTACTTATAATTCAACATGTTGGGACGCTTTCCAGTACGGTTAGCTTATATTCAAACATGTTGGGACGCTTCTCCAGTACGGGTTAGCTTATAATTCAAACATGTTGGGACGCTTTCCAGTACGGGTTACTTATAGTTCAAACATGTTGGACGCTTCCCAGTACGGGTTAGCTTATAATTCAAACATGTTGGGACGCTTTCCAGTACGGGTTAGCTTATAATTCAAACATGTGGGACGCTTTCCAGTACGGGTTAGCTTATAATTCAACATGTTGGGACGCTTCCAGTACGGGTTAGCTTATAATTCAAACATGTTGGGACGCTTTCCAGTACGGGTTAGCTTATAATTCAAACATGTTGGGACGCTTTCCAGTACGGGTTAGCTTATAATTCAAACATGTTGGGACGCTTCCCAGTAGGGTTACTTATAATTCAAACATGTGGGACGCTTTCCAGTACGGTTAACTTATAGTTCAAACATGTTGGGACGCTTTCCAGTACGGGTTAATTTATAATTCAAACATGTTGGGACGCTTTCAGTACGGTTAGCTTATATCAAACATGTTGGGACGCTTTCCAGTACGGTTAACTTATAGTTCAAACATGTTGGGACGCTTTCCAGTACGGGTTAATTTATAGTTCAAACATGTTGGGGCGCTTTCCAGTACGGGTTAATTTATAGTTCAAACATGTTGGGACGCTTTCCCGTACGGGTTAGCTTATAAATCAAACATGTTGGGACGCTTTCCAGTACGGGTTAACTTATAGTTCAAACATGTTGGGACGCTTTCCAGTACGGGTTAGCTTATAATTCAAACATGTTGGGACGCTTCCCAGTACGGGTTAGCTTATAATTCAAACATGTTGGGACGCTTCCCTGTACGGGTTAGTTATAATTCAAACATGTTGGGACGCTTTCCAGTACGGGTTAACTTATAGTTCAAACATGTTGGGACGCTTCCCAGTACGGGTTAGCTTATAATTCAAACATGTTGGGACGCTTTCCAGTACGGGTTAGCTTATAATTCAAACATGTTGGGACGCTTTCCAGTACGGGTTAGCTTAAAATTCAAACATGTTGGGACGCTTCCCATTACGGGTTAGCTTATAATTCAAACATGTTGGGACGCTTTCCAGTACGGGTTAGCTTATAATTCAAACATGTTGGGACGCTTTCCAGTACGGGTTAACTTATAATTCAAACATGTTGGGACGCTTTCCAGTACGGGTTAACTTATAATTCAAACATGTTGGGATGCTTTCCAGTACGGGTTAATTTATAGTTCAAACATGTTGGGACGCTTTCCAGTACGGGTTGCTTATAATCAAACATGTTGGGACGCTTTCCAGTACGGGTTAGCTTATAATTTAAACATGTTGGGACGCTTTCCAGTACGGGTTAGCTTATAATTCAAACATGTTGGGACGCTTTCCAGTACGGGTTAGCTTAAAATTCAAACATGTTGGGACGCTTCCCAGTACGGGTTAGCTTATAATTCAACATGTTGGGACGCTTTCCAGTACGGGTTAGCTTATAATTCAAACATGTTGGGACGCTTTCCAGTACGGGTTAACTTATAATTCAAACATGTTGGGACGCTTTCCAGTACGGGTTAACTTATAATTCAAACATGTTGGGACGCTTTCCAGTACGGGTTAATTTATAGTTCAAACATGTTGGGACGCTTTCCAGTACGGTTAACTTATAATTCAAACATGTTGGGACGCTTTCCAGTACGGGTTAACTTATAATTCAAACATGTTGGGACGCTTTCCAGTACGGGTTAGCTTATAATCAAACATGTTGGGACGCTTTCCAGTACGGGTTAGCTTATAATTCAAACATGTTGGGACGCTTTCCAGTACGGGTTAGCTTATAATTCAAACATGTTGGGACGCTTCCAGTACGGGTTAACTTATAATTCAAACATGTTGGGACGCTTTCCAGTACGGGTTCTTATAATTCAAACATGTTGGGACGCTTTCCAGTACGGGTTAACTTATAATTCAAACATGTTGGGACGCTTTCCAGTACGGGTTAACTTATAATTCAAACATGTTGGGACGCTTTCCAGTACGGGTTAATTTATAGTTCAAACATGTTGGGACGCTTTCCAGTACGGGTTGGCTTATAATCAAACATGTTGGGACGCTTTCCAGTACGGGTTAGCTTATAATTCAAACATGTTGGGACGCTTTCCAGTACGGGTTAACTTATAGTTCAACATGTTGGGACGCTTTCCAGTACGGGTTCACTTATATTCAAACATGTTGGGAAGCTTTCCAGTACGGGTTAGCTTATAATTCAAACATGTTGGGACGCTTCCCTGTACGGGTTAGCTTATAGTTCAAACATGTTGGGACGCTTCCCAGTATGGGTTAATTTATAATTCAAACATGTTGGGACACTTTCCAGTACGGGTTAATTTATGATTCAAACATGTTGGGACGCTTTCCAGTACGGGTTAACTTATAATTCAAACATGTTGGGACGCTTTCCAGTACGGGTTAATTTATAATTCAAACATGTTGGGACGCTTTCCAGTACAGGTTAACTTATAGTTCAAACATGTTGGGACGCTTCCCAGTACGGGTTAGTTTATAATTCAAACATGTTGGGACACTTTCCAGTACGGGTTAGCTTATAATTCAAACATGTTGGGACGCTTTCCAGTACGGGTTAGCTTATAATTCAAACATGTTGGGACGCTTTCCAGTACGGTTAACATATAGTTCAAACATGTTGGGATGCTTTCCAGTACGGGTTAATTTATAGTTCAAACATGTTGGGACGCTTTCCAGTACGGGTTAACTTATAATTCAAACATGTTGGGACGCTTTCCAGTAAGGGTTAATTTATAGTTCAAACATGTTGGGACGCTTTCCAGTACGGGTTAGCTTGTAAATCAAACATGTTGGGACGCTTTCCAGTACGGGTTAACTTATAATTCAAACATGTTGGGACGCTTTCCAGTACGGGTTAACTTATAATTCAAACATGTTGGGATGCTTTCCAGTACGGGTTAACTTTATAATTCAAACATGTTGGGACGTTTCCAGTACGGGTTAACTTATAATTCAAACATGTTGGGACGCTTTCCAGTACGGGTTAATTTATAGGTCAAACATGTTGGGACACTTTCCAGAACGGGTTAACTTATAATTCAAACATGTTGGGACGCTTTCCAGTACGGGTTAATTTATAATTCAAACATGTTGGGACGCTTTCCAGTACGGGTTAACTTATAATTCAAACATGTTGGGACGCTTTCCAGTACGGGTTAACTTATAATTCAAACATGTTGGAACGCTTTCCAGTACGGGTTAATTCATAGTTCAAACATGTTGGGACGCTTCCCTGTACGGGTTAGTTTATAATTCAAACATGTTGGGACGCTTTCCAGTACGGGTTAACTTATAGTTCAAACATGTTGGGACGCTTTCCAGTACGGGTTAGCTTATAATTCAAACATGTTGGGACGCTTCCCTGTACGGGTTAGTTTATAATTCAAACATGTTGGGACGCTTTCCAGTACGGGTTAACTTATAGTTCAAACATGTTGGGACGCTTCCCAGTACGGGTTAATTTATTGTTCAAACATGTTGGGACGCTTTCCAGTACGGGTTAACTTATATTCAAACATGTTGGGACGCTTCCCAGTACGGGTTAACTTATAATTCAAACATGTTGGAACGCTTTCCAGTACGGGTTAATTTATAGTTCAAACATGTTGGGATGCTTTCCAGTACGGGTTAATTTATTTCAAACATGTTGGGACGCTTCCCAGTATGGGTTAACTTATATTTCAAACATGTTGGGACGCTTTCCATTACGGGTTAACTTATAGTTCAAACATGTTGGGACGCTTCCCAGTATGGGTTAACTTATAGTTCAAACATGTTGGGACGCTTCCAGTATGGGTTAACTTATAATTCAAACATGTTGGGACACTTTCCAGTACGGGTTAATTTATGATTCAAACATGTTGGGACGCTTTCCAGTACGGGTTAACTTATAATTCAAACATGTTGGGACGCTTTCCAGTACGGGTTAATTTATAATTCAAACATGTTGGGACGCTTTCCAGTACGGGTTAACTTATAGTTCAAACATGTTGGGACGCTTCCCAGTACGGGTTAGTTTATAATTCAAACATGTTGGGACACTTTCCAGTACGGGTTAGCTTATAATTCACATGTTGGGACGCTTTCCAGTACGGGTTAGCTTATAATTCAAACATGTTGGGACGCTTTCCAGTACGGGTTAATTTATAGTTCAAACATGTTGGGACGCTTCCCAGTACGGGTTAGTTTATAATTCAAACATGTTGGGACGCTTCCCAGTAAGGGTTAACTTATAATTAAAACATGTTCGGACGCTTTCCAGTACGGGTTAACTTATAATTCAAACATGTTGGGACGCTTTCCAGTACGGGTTAACTTATAATTCAAACATGTTGGAACGCTTTCCAGTACGGGTTAATTATATTCAAACATGTTGGGACGCTTTCCAGTACGGGTTGGCTTATAAATCAAACATGTTGGGACGCTTTCCGTACGGGTTAACTTATAGTTCAAACATGTTGGGACGCTTTCCAGTACGGGTTAACTTATAATTCAAACATGTTGGGACGCTTCCCTGTACGGGTTAGTTTATAATTCAAACATGTTGGGACGCTTTCCGGTACGGGTTAACTTATAGTTCAAACATGTTGGGACGCTTTCCAGTACGGGTTAGCTTATAATTCAAACATGTTGGGACGCTTCCCTGTACGGGTTAGTTTATAATTCAAACATGTTGGACGCTTTCAGTACGGGTTAACTTATAGTTCAAACATGTTGGGACGCTTCCCAGTACGGGTTAATTTATTGTTCAAACATGTTGGGACGCTTTCCAGTACGGGTTAACTTATAATTCAAACATGTTGGGACGCTTCCAGTACGGGTTAACTTATAATTCAAACATGTTGGAACGCTTTCCAGTACGGGTTAATTATATAGTTCAAACATGTTGGGATGCTTTCCAGTACGGGTTAATTTATAATTCAAACATGTTGGGACGCTTCCCAGTATGGGTTAACTTATAGTTCAAACATGTTGGGACGCTTTCCATTACGGGTTAACTTATAGTTCAAACATGTTGGGACGCTTCCCAGTATGGGTTAACTTATAGTTCAAACATGTTGGGACGCTTCCCAGTAT
Organism: Trematomus loennbergii; assembly: GCA_012861695.1. Taxonomy (NCBI): domain Eukaryota; kingdom Metazoa; phylum Chordata; class Actinopteri; order Perciformes; family Nototheniidae; genus Trematomus; species Trematomus loennbergii. The sequence goes on along the minus strand of JAAOOA010003393.1, from coordinate 8,293 downwards.
GGGTTAACTTATAATTCAAACATGTTGGGACACTTTCCAGTACGGGTTAATTTATGATTCAAACATGTTGGGACGCTTTCCAGTACGGGTTAACTTATAATTCAAACATGTTGGGACGCTTTCCAGTACGGGTTAATTTATAATTCAAACATGTTGGGACGCTTTCCAGTACGGGTTTCTTATAGTTCAAACATGTTGGGACGCTTCCCAGTACGGGTTAGTTTATAATTCAAACATGTTGGGACACTTTCCAGTACGGGTAAGCTTATAATTCAAACATGTTGGACGCTTTCCAGTACGGGTTAGCTTATAATTCAAACATGTTGGGACGCTTTCCAGTACGGGTTAATTTATAGTTCAAACATGTTGGGACGCTTCCAGTACGGGTTAGTTTATAATTCAAACATGTTGGGACGCTTCCAGTACGGGTTAACTTATAATTAAAACATGTTGGGACGCTTTCCAGTACGGGTTAACTTATAATTCAAACATGTTGGGACGCTTTCCAGTACGGGTTAGTTCATAATTCAAACATGTTGGGACGTTTCCCAGTACGGGTTAACTTATAATTCAAACATGTTGGGACGCTTTCCAGTACGGGTTAGCTTATAATTCAAACATGTTGGGACGCTTTCCAGTACGGGTTAGCTTATAATTCAAACATGTTGGGACGCTTCCCAGTACGGGTTAGCTTATAATTCAAACATGTTGGGACGCTTCCAGTACGGGTTAACTTATAATTAAACATGTTGGGATGCTTCCCAGTACGGGTTAACTTATAATTAAAACATGTTGGGACGCTTTCCAGTACGGGTTAACTTATAATTCAAACATGGTGGGACGCTTCCCAGTACGGGTTAACTTATAATTCAAACATGTTGGGACGCTTTCCAGTACGGGTTAGCTTATAATTCAAACATGTTGGGACGCTTTCCAGTACGGGTTAGCTTATAATTCAAACATGTTGGGACGCTTTCCAGTACGGGTTAGCTTATAATTCAAACATGTTGGGACGCTTTCCAGTACGGGTTAACTTATAATTCAAACATGTTGGGACGTTTCCCAGTACGGGTTAACTTATAATTCAAACATGTTGGGACGCTTTCCAGTACGGGTTAGCTTATAATTCAAACATGTTGGGACGCTTTCCAGTACGGGTTAGCTTATAATTCAAACATGTTGGGACGCTTCCCAGTACGGGTTAGCTTATAATTCAAACATGTTGGGACGCTTTCCAGTACGGGTTAACTTATAATTCAAACATGTTGGGACGCTTCCCAGTACGGGTTAGTTTATAATTCAAACATGTTGGGACGCTTTCCGTACGGGTTAATTTATGATTCAAACATGTTGGGACGCTTTCCAGTACGGGTTAACTTATAATTCAAACATGTTGGGACGCTTTCCAGTACGGGTTAATTTATAATTCAAACATGTTGGGACGCTTTCCAGTACGGGTTAACTTATAGTTCAAACATGTTGGGACGCTTTCCAGTACGGGTTAGCTTATAATTCAAACATGTTGGGACGCTTCCCTGTACGGGTTAGTTTATAATTCAAACATGTTGGGACGCTTTCCAGTACGGGTTAACTTATAGTTCAAACATGTTGGGACGCTTCCCAGTACGGGTTAATTTATTGTTCAAACATGTTGGGACGCTTTCCAGTACGGGTTAACTTATAATTCAAACATGTTGGGACGCTTCCCAGTACGGGTTAACTTATAATTCAAACATGTTGGAACGCTTTCCAGTACGGGTTAATTTTAGTTCAAACATGTTGGGATGCTTTCCAGTACGGGTTAATTTATAATTCAAACATGTTGGGACGCTTCCCAGTATGGGTTAACTTATATTTCAAACATGTTGGGACGCTTTCCATTACGGGTTAACTTATAGTTCAAACATGTTGGGACGCTTCCAGTATGGGTTAACTTATAGTTCAAACATGTTGGGACGCTTCCCAGTATGGGTTAACTTATAATTCAAACATGTTGCGACACTTTCCAGTACGGGTTAATTTATGATTCAAACATGTTGGGACGCTTTCCAGTACGGGTTAACTTATAATTCAAACATGTTGGGACGCTTTCCAGTACGGGTTAATTTATAATTCAAACATGTTGGGACGCTTTCCAGTACGGGTTAACTTATAGTTCAAACATGTTGGGACGCTTCCCAGTACGGGTTAGTTTATAATTCAAACATGTTGGGACACTTTCCAGTACGGGTTAGCTTATAATTCAAACATGTTGGGACGCTTTCCAGTACGGGTTAGCTTATAATTCAAACATGTTGGGACGCTTTCCAGTACGGGTTAATTTATAGTTCAAACATGTTGGGACGCTTCCAGTACGGGTTAGTTTATAATTCAAACATGTTGGGACGCTTCCCAGTACGGTTAACTTATAATTAAACATGTTGGGACGCTTTCCAGTACGGGTTAACTTATAATTCAAACATGTTGGGACGCTTTCCAGTACGGGTTAGTTCATAATTCAAACATGTTGGGACGTTTCCCAGTACGGGTTAACTTATAATTCAAACATGTTGGGACGCTTCCAGTACGGGTTAGCTTATAATTCAAACATGTTGGGACGCTTTCCAGTACGGGTTAGCTTATAATTCAAACATGTTGGGACGCTTCCCAGTACGGGTTAGCTTATAATTCAAACATGTTGGGACGCTTCCCAGTACGGGTTAACTTATAATTAAAACATGTTGGGATGCTTCCCAGTACGGGTTAACTTATAATTAAAACATGTTGGGACGCTTTCCAGTACGGGTTAACTTATAATTCAAACATGGTGGGACGCTTCCCAGTACGGGTTAACTTATAATTCAAACATGTTGGGACGCTTTCCAGTACGGGTTAGCTTATAATTCAAACATGTTGGGACGCTTTCCAGTACGGGTTAGCTTATAATTCAAACATGTTGGGACGCTTTCCAGTACGGGTTAACTTATAATTCAAACATGTTGGGACGTTTCCCAGTACGGGTTAACTTATAATTCAAACATGTTGGGACGCTTTCCAGTACGGGTTAGCTTATAATTCAAACATGTTGGGACGCTTTCCAGTACGGGTTAGCTTATAATTCAAACATGTTGGGACGCTTCCCAGTACGGGTTAGTTTATAATTCAAACATGTTGGGACGCTTTCCAGTACGGGTTAACTTATAATTCAAACATGTTGGGACGCTTCCCAGTACGGGTTAGTTTATAATTCAAACATGTTGGGACGCTTTCCAGTACGGGTTAGCTTATAATTCAAACATGTTGGGACGCTTTCCAGTACGGGTTAACTTATAATTCAAACATGTTGGGACGCTTTCCAGTACGGGTTAGCTTATAATTCAAACATGTTGGGACGCTTCCCAGTACGGGTTAGCTTATAATTCAAACATGTTGGGACGCTTCCAGTACGGGTTAGCTTATAGTTCAAACATGTTGGGACGCTTCCCAGTACGGGTTAGCTTATAGTTCAAACATGTTGGGACGTTTCCCAGTACGGGTTAACTTATAATTCAAACATGTTGGGACGCTTCCCAGTACGGGTTAGCTTATAGTTCAAACATGTTGGGACGCTTCCAGTACGGGTTAGCTTATAATTCAAACATGTTACAGGAAGTGATGCATCTTGTAGTCTTTGAACACAGACAGGTTGTTTTTGTAGTTTTTTGTTTTATTATACAAGGATCTTTTCAGGCAGGAGAAATCAACTCATCACAAACGAGTATCTCATGACATCTTACAGCAGGACCATCTGATTGGCTGGTCACTCTTTAAAGGAAGACGATTGGTGGAGAGCAGTTGGGGTTTGGCACAACGAGTGATTGACAGGTGAAGACTGAAGGTCTCATATGACCAGTTGTCATGGTGACAGTTGTCATGCTCAGTCCCATGACGACGATATCAAACAGAAAAACACGTAAATAAATTAATCATAACAACAACAATAACAATAATACATGTCATGGCGCCTTGTTTGGTAAATACTCTCAGAGGTTAAAGGTGGGTTAGGGTTATGTCACGTTTAAAGGTGGGGTTAGGGTTATGTCACGTTTAAAGGTGGGGTTAGGGTTATGTCACGTTTAAAGGTGGGGTTAGGGTTAGGGTTATGTCACGTTTAAAGGTGGGGTTAGGGTTATGTCACGTTTAAAGGTGGGGTTAGGGTTATGTCACGTTTAAAGGTGGGGTTAGGGTTATGTCACGTTTAAAGGTGGGGTTAGGGTTATGTCACGTTTAAAGGTGGGGTTAGGGTTATGTCACGTTTAAAGGTGGGGTTAGGGTTAGGGTTATGTCACGTTTAAAGGTGGGGTTAGGGTTAGGGTTATGTCACGTTTAAAGGTGGGGTTAGGGTTATGTCACGTTTAAAGGTGGGGTTAGGGTTATGTCACGTTTAAAGGTGGGGTTAGGGTTAGGTTATGTCACGTTTAAAGGTGGGGTTAGGGTTATGTCACGTTTAAAGGTGGGGTTAGGGTTAGGGTTATGTCACGTTTAAAGGTGGGGTTAGGGTTATGTCACGTTTAAAGGTGGGGTTAGGGTTATGTCACGTTTAAAGGTGGGGTTAGGGTTAGGGTTATGTCACGTTTAAAGGTGGGGTTAGGGTTATGTCACGTTTAAAGGTGGGGTTAGGGTTATGTCACGTTTAAAGGTGGGGTTAGGGTTATGTCACGTTTAAAGGTGGGGTTAGGGTTAGGGTTATGTCACGTTTAAAGGTGGGGTTAGGGTTATGTCACGTTTTAAAGGTGGGGTTAGGGTTAGGGTTATGTCACGTTTAAAGGTGGGTTAGGGTTATGTCACGTTTAAAGGTGGGTTAGGGTTATGTCACGTTTAAAGGTGGGGTTAGGGTTATGTCACGTTTAAAGGTGGGGTTAGGGTTATGTCACGTTTAAAGGTGGGGTTAGGGTTATGTCACGTTTAAAGGTGGGGTTAGGTTAGGGTTATGTCATTCGTTTAAAGGTGGGGTTAGGGTTATGTCACGTTTAAAGGTGGGGTTAGGGTTATGTCACGTTTAAAGGTGGGGTTAGGGTTAGGGTTATGTCACGTTTAAGGTGGGGTTAGGGTTATGTCACGTTTAAAGGTGGGGTTAGGGTTATGTCACGTTTAAAGGTGGGGTTAGGGTTATGTCACGTTTAAAGGTGGGGTTAGGGTTAGGGTTATGTCACGTTTAAAGGTGGGTTAGGGTTAGGGTTATGCCACGTTTAAAGGTGGGGTAGGTAAGTTTGAGAAACCAGCTTGAGATCGCTAGAATTTGAAAATACCCAACCGGAGAACATCTGCCCCTTCCTCACAGAGCCCCTCCTCCATCACACACGAACGCGCACATGACCAATGAGGGCACCAGATAAGTTTGTGCCCAGATGGAAGGCTGACAGGCAGGTAGGCCATCCAGTTATTTTAGCCGCTCAGATGATTGGTCGTGCTTTTCACAGTACTACAGCTTCCACAGGTGATATTATTTATGGATCTGTTGTCAAAGCACTTCAGATATTCATTGCTATCTGGATGTTCAGAGCATTCCATGGAATATAACAACAAGTGTATCTGGAGCCGGTTTCTCAAACTTACCTACCCCACCTTTAAAGCTTCATGATGACAAACACAGACAGGTGACTCAGTGATAGGTTCACTAACTCATTAACTAATCAACCCCTCACTAACTCATTACTAATCAACCCCTCACTAACTCATTAACTAATCAACCCCTCACTAACTCATTAACTAATCAACCCCTCACTAACTCATTAACTAATCAACCCCTCACTAACTCATTAACTAATCAACCCCTCACTAACTCATTAACTAATCAACCCCTCACTAACTCATTAACTAATCAACCCTCACTAACTCATTAACTAATCAACCCCTCACTAACTCATTAACTAATCAACCCTCACTAACTCATTAACTAATCAACCCCTCACTAACTCATTAACTAATCAACCCCTCACTAACTCATTAACTAATCAACCCCTCACTAACTCATTAACTAATCAACCCCTCACTAACTCATTAACTAATCAACCCCTCACTAACTCATTATCTAATCAACCCCTCACTAACTCATTAACTAATCAACCCCTCACTAACTCATTAACTAATCAACCCCTCACTAACTCATTAACTAATCAACCCCTCACTAACTCATTAACTAATCAACCCCTCACTAACTCATTATCTAATCAACCCCTCACTACTCATTAACTAATCAACCCCTCACTAACTCATTAACTAATCAACCCCTCACTAACTCATTAACTAATCAACCCCTCACTAACTCATTAACTAATCAACCCTCACTAACTCATTAACTAATCAACCCCTCACTAACTCATTAACTAATCAACCCCTCACTAACTCATTAACTAATCAACCCCTCACTAACTCATTAACTAATCAACCCCTCACTAACTCATTAACTAGCTAGCAGACTAACACAAGATAAATATATGACGTCACACTCTTGGTGAGGAAAGCTATGATCTGATTGGCCGAGTGACGCACATGAAGGGTTAGGGTTATGTCACGTTTAAAGGTGGGGTTAGGGTTATGTCACGAGGAAAGCTATGATCTGATTGGCCGAGTGACGCACATGAAGGCGTTCAAATCTCAGTCACATAATACATACAAATAATAATAATGATAATATATAAAGACTGTAACTCATGAGCTGCCATCAAAACCATGATAACCCTGAGGCCAGCTGATTGGTCGGTTTCAGGACTGTGTGCTGATTGGTCAGTTTCAGGACTGTGTGCTGATTGGCTGGTCTCAGGACTCTGTGCTGATTGGTCGGTTTCAGGACTGTGTGCTGATTGGCTGGTCTCAGGACTGTGTGCTGATTGGCTGGTTTCAGACTGTGTGCTGATTGGCTGGTTTCAGGACTGTGTGCTGATTGGCTGGTTTCAGGACTGTGTGCTGATTGGTCGTCTCAGGACTGTGTGCTGATTGGCTGGTTTCAGGACTGTGCTGATTGGCTGGTCTCAGACTCTGTGCTGATTGGCTGGTCTCAGGACTGTGTGCTGATTGGCTGGTTTCAGGACTGTGCTGATTGGCTGGTCTCAGGACTGTGTGCTGATTGGCTGGTCTCAGGACTGTGTGCTGATTGGCTGGTTTCAGGACTGTGTGCTGATTGGCTGGTTTTCAGGACTGTGTCTGATTGGCTGGTCTCAGGACTCTGTGCTGATTGGCTGGTCTCAGGACTCTGTGCTGATTGGCTGGTCTCAGGACTCTGTGCTGATTGGCTGGTTTCAGGACTGTGTGCTGATTGGTGTGTGTGTGTGTGTGTGTGTGTGTGTGTGTGTGTGTGTGTGTGTGTGGTGTGTGTGTGTGTGTGGTGTGTGTGTGTGTGTGTGTGTGTGTGTGTGTGTGTGTGTGTGTGTGGTGTTGTGTGTGTGTGTGTGTTAAAGCTGTGGAGGATCTACAAAACGGGCACAGGGACGTTCAGGCTGTAACTAAAGGGAAGACAGACAGTCAGTGAACGCATCATCATTACAGACGGTGTGTTTGAGTGTCACCTCAACACGTGGGAAAGTGCAGCTTTAACGCGTGTGTGTGTGTGTGTGTCTATTTGTCGTTGATGCGCAGCCTGAAGAGACGCGCCCGGCGAACTTGTCTCTCTCGCTGCCTCCAGCAGCGTGTTGGACCAGATCTTACACTCCACGTCCAGGTCCACGTTCAGAGAGGCATTCAGGAACTGCACCGCCACCAGGGGCTGCGTGTATTCACCTGGGACAGTGAACGCACCGTTAGAGTCATGGAGGGGTGTGTGTGTGTGTGTGTGTGTGTGTCTGTGTGTGTGTGTGTGTGTGTGTGTGTGTTACCTGAGCTTTCTTGCCGTAGTACGGGTAGTACATGAGGTTGAAGGTCCCGTTAGGAGGAAAATACGCCAGAGGACCGATATCATCACTGTCCTCCCTCTGCACACACACACACACACACACACACACACACACACACACCACACACACACACACACACACACACACACACACACACCACACACACACACACACACACACACACACACACACACACACACACCCACACACACACTTATTAATTGTTATAGACAGGAAGTCAGACAGACAGTTCAGACAGGAAGTCAGACAGACAGGTTCAGACAGGAAGTCAGACAGACAGGTTCAGACAGACAGGTTCAGACAGACAGGTTCTGACAGGAAGTCACAGACAGGAAGTCAGACAGACAGGTTCAGACAGGAAGTCAGACAGACAGGAGTCAGACAGACAGGAAGTCAGACAGACAGGTTCAGACAGGAAGTCACAC
>JAAOOA010003392.1:7500-15000 GCA_012861695.1 Trematomus loennbergii | reverse complement strand
TCCCAGGCGGTCTCCCATCCAAGTACTGACCCGGCCCGACCCTGCTTGGCTTCCGAGATCGGACGAGATCGGGCGTGCTCAGGGTGGTATGGCCGTAAGCAAAGAGTTTGGAGGGATATTGGCTTCCTATAGCTGGGTGTCAGAGAGGGGTTGTAGGTTGTCCCAGTTTGGGTGCTGAAAGGCGGACTGCCCACCTCCATGTCGATGCCCAGCAGCTGGGGGGGGGTGGGCCTGCTGAAGGTCCCAGGCCGTGCTGTGAGCCTTTCTCCCCCGCTTCAGCGCCTGGGCGCTCTCTCCGGGGTCCTGGAGAGTCATTTCCAGCCTTCTCTCTGCACTTTTTCGGGGGAATGCTCCTCTCCTCTCCTCTCCTCATTGATTCAAACAGATTCAGCAGTTTCTAACAAGACTTTAGCCCCGATCAGAGCCCTGTTTTCTCAAATCGTATTTTCAGAATCTGACCCTCTGCCGTAACTCCGCTCCCCGAGGTCCTAGAGACTCGGCGATAGTACCGTTGGATGCGGGGTACGTGGAAATGGGGGGGTACAACAAAAGCCTGAACCGAACAGAGCTTGTTATCAAAAGTTATGGATTAGTAGCAAGATTTCACAATGGAGCTCTCCGAGGTGCTGGAGAGTCATTTTCAGGCTTCTCTCTGCACTGATGCGCCCCCCCCTGTGGGGACACATAGTAACTGCATTAAAACATGTTCCCCCACAGTTTAACACAGTTTTACCTGTGTTTTGAGGCTTCTTTCCTGGGTCAATGTGTCCTCTTTCTCCCCCCTGGGTGTGTGTGAGAGACAGTGAAGTGAGTCAGCCTGCCAACAAGCAGCAGTGTGCTGTCATTTGAAACATGTTCCCCCACACTTTAACACAGTTTTACCTGTGTTTTGAGGCTTCTTTCCTGGGTCAATGTGTCCTCTTTCTCCCCCCTGGGTGTGTGTGAGAGACCAGTGAAGTGAGTCAGCCTGCCAACAAGCAGCAGTGTGCTGTCATTTGAAACATATTCCCCCACAGTTTAACACAGTTTTACCTGTGTTTTGAGGCTTCTTTCCTGGGTCAATGTGTCCTCTTTCTCCCCCCTGGGTGTGTGTGTGAGACCAGTGAAGTGAGTCAGCCTGCCAACAAGCAGCAGTGTGCTGTCATTTGAAACATATTCCCCCACAGTTTAACACAGTTTTACCTGTGTTTTGAGGCTTCTTTCCTGGGTCAATGTGTCCTCTTTCTCCCCCCTGGTGTGTGTGAGACCAGTGAAGTGAGTCAGCCTGCCAACAAGCAGCAGTGTGCTGTCATTTGAAACATGTTCCTCCACACTGTGACTCTGCTGTAGCCAGCTTTCGAGCACTCTTTCCTGGGTAATGTGTCCTCTTTCTCCCCCCCCTGGGTGTGTGTGTGAGACAAGTGAAGTGAGTCAGCCTGCCAACAAGCAGCAGTGTGCTGTCATTTGAAACATGTTCCCCCACACTTTAACACAGTTTTACCTGTGTTTTGAGGCTTCTTTCCTGGGTCAATGTGTCCTCTTTCTCCCCCCTGGGTGTGTGTGAGAGACCAGTGAAGTGAGTCAGCCTGCCAACAAGCAGCAGTGTGCTGTCATTTGAAACATATTCCCCCACAGTTTAACACAGTTTTACCTGTGTTTTGAGGCTTCTTTCCTGGGTCAATGTGTCCTCTTTCTCCCCCCTGGGTGTGTGTGAGACCAGTGAAGTGAGTCAGCCTGCCAACAAGCAGCAGTGTGCTGTCATTTGAAACATGTTCCTCCACACTGTGACTCTGCTGTAGCCAGCTTTCGAGCTCTTTCCTGGGTAATGTGTCCTCTTTCTCCCCCCCTGGGTGTGTGTGAGACAGTGAAGTGAGTCAGCCTGCCAACAAGCAGCAGTGTGCTGTCATTTGAAACATGTTCCCCCACACTTTAACACAGTTTTACCTGTGTTTTGAGGCTTCTTTCCTGGGTCAATGTGTCCTCTTTCTCCCCCCTGGGTGTGTGTGAGAGACCAGTGAAGTGAGTCAGCCTGCCAACAAGCAGCAGTGTGCTGTCATTTGAAACATGTTCCTCCACACTGTGACTCTGCTGTAGCCAGCTTTCGAGCACTCTTTCCTGGGTAATGTGTCCTCTTTCTCCCCCCTGGGTGTGTGTGAGACAGTGAAGTGAGTCAGCCTGCCAACAAGCAGCAGTGTGCTGTCATTTGAAACATGTTCCCCCACACTTTAACACAGTTTTACCTGTGTTTTGAGGCTTCTTTCCTGGGTCAATGTGTCCTCTTTCTCCCCCCTGGGTGTGTGTGAGACCAGTGAAGTGAGTCAGCCTGCCAACAAGCAGCAGTGTGCTGTCATTTGAAACATATTCCCCCACAGTTTAACACAGTTTTACCTGTGTTTTGAGGCTTCTTTCCTGGGTCAATGTGTCCTCTTTCTCCCCCCTGGGTGTGTGTGTGTGAGACCAGTGAAGTGAGTCAGCCTGCCAACAAGCAGCAGTGTGCTGTCATTTGAAACATGTTCCTCCACACTGTGACTCTGCTGTAGCCAGCTTTCGAGCACTCTTTCCTGGGTAATGTGTCCTCTTTCTCCCCCCCCTGGGTGTGTGTGAGACAAGTGAAGTGAGTCAGCCTGCCAACAAGCAGCAGTGTGCTGTCATTTGAAACATGTTCCTCCACACTTTAACACAGTTTTACCTGTGTTTTGAGGCTTCTTTCCTGGGTCAATGTGTCCTCTTTCTCCCCCCTGGGTGTGTGTGAGAGACCAGTGAAGTGAGTCAGCCTGCCAACAAGCAGCAGTGTGCTGTCATTTGAAACATATTCCCCCACAGTTTAACACAGTTTTACCTGTGTTTTGAGGCTTCTTTCCTGGGTCAATGTGTCCTCTTTCTCCCCCCTGGGTGTGTGTGAGACCAGTGAAGTGAGTCAGCCTGCCAACAAGCAGCAGTGTGCTGTCATTTGAAACATGTTCCTCCACACTGTGACTCTGCTGTAGCCAGCTTTCGAGCACTCTTTCCTGGGTAAATGTGTCCTCTTTCTCCCCCCCCTGGGTGTGTGTGAGACAAGTGAAGTGAGTCAGCCTGCCAACAAGCAGCAGTGTGCTGTCATTTGAAACATGTTCCTCCACACTGTGACTCTGCTGTAGCCAGCTTTCGAGCACTCTTTCCTGGGTCAATGTGTCCTCTTTCTCCCCCCTGGGTGTGTGTGTGAGACCAGTGAAGTGAGTCAGCCTGCCAACAAGCAGCAGTGTGCTGTCATTTGAAACATGTTCCTCCACACTGTGACTCTGCTGTAGCCAGCTTTCGAGCACTCTTTCCTGGGTAATGTGTCCTCTTTCTCCCCCCCCTGGGTGTGTGTGAGACAGTGAAGTGAGTCAGCCTGCCAACAAGCAGCAGTGTGCTGTCATTTGAAACATGTTCCTCCACACTGTGACTATGCTGTGGCCAGCTTTCGAGCACTCTTTCCTGGGTCAATGTGTCCTCTTTCTCCCCCCCTGGGTGTGTGTGAGACAAGTGAAGTGAGTCAGCCTGCCAACAAGCAGCAGTGTGCTGTCATTTGAAACATGTTCCCCCACACTTTAACACAGTTTTACCTGTGTTTTGAGGCTTCTTTCCTGGGTCAATGTGTCCTCTTTCTCCCCCCTGGGTGTGTGTAGAGACCAGTGAAGTGAGTCAGCCTGCCAACAAGCAGCAGTGTGCTGTCATTTGAAACATATTCCCCACAGTTTAACACAGTTTTACCTGTGTTTTGAGGCTTCTTTCCTGGGTCAATGTGTCCTCTTTCTCCCCCCTGGGTGTGTGTGTGAGACCAGTGAAGTGAGTCAGCCTGCCAACAAGCAGCAGTGTGCTGTCATTTGAAACATGTTCCTCCACACTGTTACTCTGCTGTACCAGCTTTCGAGCACTCTTTCCTGGGTAATGTGTCCTCTTTCTCCCCCCTGGGTGTGTGTGAGACAGTGAAGTGAGTCAGCCTGCCAACAAGCAGCAGTGTGCTGTCATTTGAAACATGTTCCTCCACACTGTGACTATGCTGTAGCCAGCTTTCGAGCACTCTTTCCTGGGTAATGTGTCCTCTTTCTCCCCCCCTGGGTGTGTGTGAGACAAGTGAAGTGAGTCAGCCTGCCAACAAGCAGCAGTGTGCTGTCATTTGAAACATATTCCCCCACAGTTTAACACAGTTTTACCTGTGTTTTGAGGCTTCTTTCCTGGGTCAATGTGTCCTCTTTCTCCCCCCTGGGTGTGTGTGTGAGACCAGTGAAGTGAGTCAGCCTGCCAACAAGCAGCAGTGTGCTGTCATTTGAAACATGTTCCTCCACACTGTGACTCTGCTGTAGCCAGCTTTCGAGCACTCTTTCCTGGGTAAATGTGTCCTCTTTCTCCCCCCCCTGGGTGTGTGTGAGACAAGTGAAGTGAGTCAGCCTGCCAACAAGCAGCAGTGTGCTGTCATTTGAAACATGTTCCTCCACACTTTAACACAGTTTTACCTGTGTTTTGAGGCTTCTTTCCTGGGTCAATGTGTCCTCTTTCTCCCCCCTGGGTGTGTGTGAGAGACCAGTGAAGTGAGTCAGCCTGCCAACAAGCAGCAGTGTGCTGTCATTTGAAACATATTCCCCCACAGTTTAACACAGTTTTACCTGTGTTTTGAGGCTTCTTTCCTGGGTCAATGTGTCCTCTTTCTCCCCCCTGGGTGTGTGTGAGACCAGTGAAGTGAGTCAGCCTGCCAACAAGCAGCAGTGTGCTGTCATTTGAAACATGTTCCCCACACTGTGACTCTGCTGTACCAGCTTTCGAGCACTCTTTCCTGGGTAATGTGTCCTCTTTCTCCCCCCCCTGGGTGTGTGTGTGAGACAGTGAAGTGAGTCAGCCTGCCAACAAGCAGCAGTGTGCTGTCATTTGAAACATGTTCCCCCACACTTTAACACAGTTTTACCTGTGTTTTGAGGCTTCTTTCCTGGGTCAATGTGTCCTCTTTCTCCCCCCTGGGTGTGTGTGAGAGACCAGTGAAGTGAGTCAGCCTGCCAACAAGCAGCAGTGTGCTGTCATTTGAAACATTCCCCCACAGTTTAACACAGTTTTACCTGTGTTTTGAGGCTTCTTTCCTGGGTCAATGTGTCCTCTTTCTCCCCCCTGGGTGTGTGTGAGACCAGTGAAGTGAGTCAGCCTGCCAACAAGCAGCAGTGTGCTGTCATTTGAAACATGTTCCTCCACACTGTGACTCTGCTGTAGCCAGCTTTCGAGCACTCTTTCCTGGGTAATGTGTCCTCTTTCTCCCCCCCTGGGTGTGTGTGAGACAAGTGAAGTGAGTCAGCCTGCCAACAAGCAGCAGTGTGCTGTCATTTGAAACATGTTCCCCCACACTTTAACACAGTTTTACCTGTGTTTTGAGGCTTCTTTCCTGGGTCAATGTGTCCTCTTTCTCCCCCCTGGGTGTGTGTGAGAGACCAGTGAAGTGAGTCAGCCTGCCAACAAGCAGCAGTGTGCTGTCATTTGAAACATGTTCCTCCACACTGTGACTCTGCTGTAGCCAGCTTTCGAGCACTCTTTCCTGGGTAATGTGTCCTCTTTCTCCCCCCCTGGGTGTGTGTGAGACAGTGAAGTGAGTCAGCCTGCCAACAAGCAGCAGTGTGCTGTCATTTGAAACATGTTCCCCCACACTTTAACACAGTTTTACCTGTGTTTTGAGGCTTCTTTCCTGGGTCAATGTGTCCTCTCTCCCCCCTGGGTGTGTGTGAGAGACCAGTGAAGTGAGTCAGCCTGCCAACAAGCAGTGTGCTGTCATTTGAAACATATTCCCCCACAGTTTAACACAGTTTTACCTGTGTTTTGAGGCTTCTTTCCTGGGTCAATGTGTCCTCTTTCTCCCCCCTGGGTGTGTGTGTGTGAGACCAGTGAAGTGAGTCAGCCTGCCAACAAGCAGCAGTGTGCTGTCATTTGAAACATGTTCCTCCACACTGTGACTCTGCTGTAGCCAGCTTTCGAGCACTCTTTCCTGGGTAAATGTGTCCTCTTTCTCCCCCCCTGGGTGTGTGTGAGACAAGTGAAGTGAGTCAGCCTGCCAACAAGCAGCAGTGTGCTGTCATTTGAAACATGTTCCTCCACACTTTAACACAGTTTTACCTGTGTTTTGAGGCTTCTTTCCTGGGTCAATGTGTCCTCTTTCTCCCCCCTGGGTGTGTGTGAGACCAGTGAAGTGAGTCAGCCTGCCAACAAGCAGCAGTGTGCTGTCATTTGAAACATATTCCCCCACAGTTTAACACAGTTTTACCTGTGTTTTGAGGCTTCTTTCCTGGGTCAATGTGTCCTCTTTCTCCCCCCTGGGTGTGTGTGTGAGACCAGTGAAGTGAGTCAGCCTGCCAACAAGCAGCAGTGTGCTGTCATTTGAAACATGTTCCTCCACACTGTGACTCTGCTGTAGCCAGCTTTCGAGCACTCTTTCCTGGGTAATGTGTCCTCTTTCTCCCCCCTGGGTGTGTGTGAGACAAGTGAAGTGAGTCAGCCTGCCAACAAGCAGCAGTGTGCTGTCATTTGAAACATGTTCCTCCACACTGTGACTCTGCTGTAGCCAGCTTTCGAGCACTCTTTCCTGGGTCAATGTGTCCTCTTTCTCCCCCCTGGGTGTGTGTGTGAGACCAGTGAAGTGAGTCAGCCTGCCAACAAGCAGCAGTGTGCTGTCATTTGAAACATGTTCCTCCACACTGTGACTCTGCTGTAGCCAGCTTTCGAGCACTCTTTCCTGGGTAAATGTGTCCTCTTTCTCCCCCCCCTGGGTGTGTGTGAGACAAGTGAAGTGAGTCAGCCTGCCAACAAGCAGCAGTGTGCTGTCATTTGAAACATGTTCCTCCACACTGTGACTATGCTGTGGCCAGCTTTCGAGCACTCTTTCCTGGGTCAATGTGTCCTCTTTCTCCCCCCCCTGGGTGTGTGTGAGACAAGTGAAGTGAGTCAGCCTGCCAACAAGCAGCAGTGTGCTGTCATTTGAAACATGTTCCCCCACTTTAACACAGTTTTACCTGTGTTTTGAGGCTTCTTTCCTGGGTCAATGTGTCCTCTTTCTCCCCCCTGGGTGTGTGTGAGAGACACGTGAAGTGAGTCAGCCTGCCAACAAGCAGCAGTGTGCTGTCATTTGAAACATGTTACCCCACAGTGTGACTATGCTTCTGCCACGTTTCGAGCACTCTTTCCTGGGTCGAAAAGACATGTGCTGTAACCTGGTTCTCTCCCAGTACTGGGTACTAGTCAATGCCACTATCACCACCACATTTAAACCAGATGAAGTGGTAGTTATCCGGGGTGCTGCAGAGTCTTTTTCAGGCTCCTCTCCACAATTGTCCCCCTAAAATGATTTTAAATCATTATTTTTGCATTTAAATGCATGTATTCTATCATTTATATGGTTCCCCAACACAATGCACATAGTCTGGAGCTCACTGGGGTCCTGCATATCATTTAATCAGGCGTTTTAACACTTTTTCCCATGAAAATGATTTTTAATCACTATCATGGGGCTATGAAAATAAAATTCCCGGTAAT
>JAAOOA010003391.1:5000-15626 GCA_012861695.1 Trematomus loennbergii | reverse complement strand
AATTGATTAGTCTAAGCAGTGAATGATTAGTCTGCAGTGAATTGATTAATCTAAGCAGTGAATTGATTAGTCTGCAGTGAATTGATTAATCTAAGCAGTGAATTGATTAGTCTGCAGTGAATTGATTAGTCTAAGCAGTGAATTGATTAGTCTGCAGTGAATTGATTAATCTAAGCAGTGAATTGATTAGTCTGAGCAGTGAATGGATTAGTCTAAGCAGTGAATTGATTAGTCTAAGCAGTGAATTGATTAGTCTGAGCATTGAATTGATTAGTCTAAGCAGTGAATTGATTAATCTAAGCAGTGAATTGATTAGTCTGCAGTGAATGATAATCTAAGCAGTGAATTGATTAGTCTAAGCAGTGAATTGATTAGTCTGCAGTGAATTGATTAATATAAGCAGTGAATTGATTAATCTAAGCAGTGAATTGTTAGTCTAAGCAGTGAATTGATTAGTCTGCAGTGAATTGATTAATCTAAGCAATGAGTAGATTAATCTAAGCAGTGAATTGATTAGTCTGAGAGTCTAAGCAGTGAATTGATTAGTCCAAGCAGTGAATTGATTAGTCTGCAGTGAATTGATTCGTCTAAGCAGTGAATTGATTAGTCTAAGCAGTGAATTGATTAGTCTGCAGTGATTGATTAGTCTAAGCATTTGAATTGATTAGTCTGCAGTGAATTGATTCGTCTAAGCAGTGAATTGATTAGTCTTGATTAGTCTGCAGTGAATTGATTAATCTAAGTAGTGAATTGATTAGTCTGCAGTGAATTGATTAATCTAAGCAGTGAATTGATTAGTCAAAGCAGTGAATGATTAATCTAAGCAGTGAATTGATTAATCTATAGTCTAAGCAGTGAATTGATTAGTCTAAGCAGTGAATTGATTAGTCAAAGCAGTGAATTGATTAATCTAAGCAGTGAATTGATTAATCTATAGTCTAAGCAGTGAATTGATTAGTCTAAGCAGTGAATTGATTAGTCAAAGCAGTGAATTGATTAGTCAAAGCAGTGAATTGATTAGTCTGCAGTGAATTGATTAATCTAAGCAGTGAGTTGATTAGTCTAAGCAGTGAATTGATTAGTCAAAGCAGTGAATTGATTAATCTAAGCAGTGAATTGATTAATCTATAGTCTAAGCAGTGAATTGATTAATCTAAGCAGTGAATTGATTAGTCTGCAGATATTGATTAATCTAAGCAGTGAGTTTATTAGTCAAAGCAGTGAATTGATTAATCTAAGCAGTGAATTGATTAATATATAGTCTAAGCAGTGAATTGATTAGTCTGCAGTGAATTGATTAGTGCAGTGAATTGATTAATCTAAGCAGTGAATTGATTAATCTAAGCAGTGAATTGATTAGTCTGCAGTGAATTGATTAGTCTGCAGTGAATTGATTAGTCTGCAGTGAATTGATTAATCTAAGCAGTGAATTGATTAATCTAAGCAGTGAATTGATTAGTCTGCAGTGAGATTGATTAGTCTGCAGTGAATTGATTAATCTAAGCAGTGAATTGATTAGTCTGCAGTGAATTGATTAATCTAAGCAGTGAATTGATTAGTCTGCAGTGAATTGATTAATTAAGCAGTGAATTGATTAGTCTG
Organism: Trematomus loennbergii; assembly: GCA_012861695.1. NCBI lineage: Eukaryota > Metazoa > Chordata > Actinopteri > Perciformes > Nototheniidae > Trematomus > Trematomus loennbergii. The sequence goes on along the minus strand of JAAOOA010003391.1, from coordinate 14,024 downwards.
CAGTGAATGATTAGTCTAAGCAGTGAATTGATTAGTCTGCAGTGAATTGATTAATCTAAGCAGTGAATTGATTAGTCTAAGCAGTGAATTGATTAGTCTGCAGTGAATTGATTAATCTAAGCAGTGAATTGATTAGTCTAAGCAGTGAATTGATTAGTCTGCAGTGAATTGATTAATCTAAGCAATGAGTTGATTAATCTAAGCAGTGAATTGATTAGTCTGCAGAGAATTGATTAATCTAAGCAGTGAGTTTATTAGTCAAAGCAGTGAATTGATTAGTCTATAGTCTAAGCAGTGAATTGATTAGTCTGCAGTGAATTGATTAGTCTGCAGTGAATTGATTAATCTAAGCAGTGAATTGATTAATCTAAGCAGTGAATTGATTAATCTATAGTCTAAGCAGTGAATTGATAGTCTGCAGTGAATTGATTAGTCTGCAGGAATTGATTAATCTAAGCAGTGAATTGATTAATCTAAGCAGTGAATTGATTAGTCTGCAGTGAATTGATTAGTCAGCAGTGAATTGATTAATCTAAGCAGTGAATTGATTAATCTAAGCAGTGAATTGATTAGTCTGCAGTGAATTGATTAATCTAAGCAGTGATTGATTAATCTAAGCAGTGAATTGATTAAATCTATAGTCTAAGCAGTGAATTGATTAGCTGCAGTGAATTGATTAGTCTGCAGTGAATGATTAATTAAGCAGTGAATTGATTAATCTAAGCAGTGATTGATTAGTCTGCAGTGAATTGATTAGTCTGCAGTGAATTGATTAGTCTGCAGTGAATTGATTAATCTAAGCAGTGAATTGATTAATCTAAGCAGTGAATTGATTAGTCTGCAGTGAATTGATTAGTCTGCCGTGAATTGATTAATCTAAGCAGTGAATTGTAGTCTGCAGTGAATTGATTAATCTAAGCAGTGAATTGATTAGTCTAAGCAGTGAATTGATTAGTCTGCAGTGAATTGATTAATCTAAGCAGTGAATTGATTAGTCTAAGCAGTGAATTGATTAGTCTGCAGTGATTGATTAATCTAAGCAATGAGTTGATTAATCTAAGCAGTGAATTGATTAGTCTGAGAGTCTAAGCAGTGAATTGATTAGTCCAAGCAGTGAATTGATTAGTCTGCAGTGAACTTGATTCGTCTAAGCAGTGAATTGATTAGTCTAAGCAGTGAATTGATTAGTCTGCAGTGAATTGATTAGTCTAAGCATTGAATTGATAGTCTGCAGTGATTGATTCGTCTAAGCAGTGAATTGATTAGTCTTGATTAGTCTGCAGTGAATTGATTAATCTAAGTAGTGAATTGATTAGTCTGCAGTGAATTGATTAATCTAAGCAGTGAATTGATTAGTCAAAGCAGTGAATTGATTAATCTAAGCAGTGAATTGATTAATCTATAGTCTAAGCAGTGAATTGATTAGTCTAAGCAGTGAATTGATTAATCTATAGTCTAAGCAGTATTGATTAGTCTAAGCAGTGAATTGATTAGTCAAAGCAGTGAATTGATTAGTCTAAGCAGTGAATTGATAGTCTGCAGTGAATTGATTAATCTAAGCAGTGAGTTGATTATTCTAAGCAGTGAGTTGATTATTCTAAGCAGTGAATTGATTAGTCAAAGCAGTGAATTGATTAGTCAAAGCAGTGAATGATTAGTCTGCAGTGAATTGATTAATCTAAGCAGTGAGTTGATTAGTAAGCAGTGAATGATTAGTCAAAGCAGTGAATGATTAATCTAAGCAGTGAATTGATTAATCTATAGTCTAAGCAGTGAATTGATTAATCTAAGCAGTGAATTGATTAGTCTGCAGAGAATTGATTAATCTAAGCAGTGAGTTTATTAGTCAAAGCAGTGAATTGATTAGTCTATAGTCTAAGCAGTGAATTGATTAGTCTGCAGTGAATTGATTAATCTAAGCAGTGAATTGATTAATCTAAGCAGTGAGTCTAAGTCAGGTGAATTGATTAATCTAAGCAGTGAATTGATTAGTCTGCAGAGAATTGATTAATCTAAGCAGTGAGTTGATTAGTCTAAGCAGTGAATTGATTAGTCAAAGCAGTGAATTGATTATCTAAGCAGTGAATTGATTAATCTATAGTCTAAGCAGTGAATTGATTAATCTAAGCAGTGAATTGATTAGTCTGCAGAGAATTGATTAATCTAAGCAGTGAGTTTATTAGTCAAGCAGTGAATTGATTAGTCTATAGTCTAAGCAGTGAATTGATTAGTCTGCAGTGAATTGATTAGTCTGCAGTGAATTGATTAATCTAAGCAGTGAATGATTAATCTAAGCAGTGAATTGATTAATCTATAGTCTAAGCAGTGAATTGATTAGTCTGCAGTGAATTGATTAGTCTGCAGTGAATTGATTAATCTAAGCAGTGAATTGATTATCTAAGCAGTGAATTGATTAGTCTGCAGTGAATTGATTAGTCAGCAGTGAATTGATTAATCTAAGCAGTGAATTGATTAATCTAAGCAGTGAATTGATTAGTCTGCAGTGAATTGATTAATCTAAGCAGTGAATTGATTAGTCTGCAGTGAATTGATTAATCTAAGCAGTGAATTGATTAGTCTAAGCAGTGAATTGATTAGTCTGCAGTGAATTGATTAATCTAAGCAGTGAATTGATTAGTCCAAGCAGTGAATTGATTAATCTAAGCAGTGAATTGATTAGTCTAAGCAGTGAATTGATTAGTCTGAGCAGTGAATTGATTAATCTAAGCAGTGAATTGATTAGTCCAAGCAGTGAATTGATTAATCTAAGCAGTGAATTGATTAGTCTGAGCAGTGAATTGATTAGTCTGAGCAGTGAATTGATTAGTCTAAGCAGTGAATTGATTAGTCTGCAGTGAATTGATTAATCTAAGCAGTGAATTGATTAGTCTGCAGTGAATTGATCATCTAAGCAGTGAATTGATTAGTCTGCAGTGAATTGATTAATCTAAGCAGTGAATTGATTAGTCTAAGCAGTGAATTGATTAGTCTGCAGTGAATTGATTAATCTAAGCAGTGAATTGATTAGTCTGCAGTGAATTGATTAATCTAAGCAGTGAATTGATTAGTCTGCAGTGAATTGATTAATCTAAGCAGTGAATTGATTAGTCTGCAGTGAATTGATTAGTCTAAGCAGTGAATTGATTAGTCTGCAGTGAATTGATTAGTCTGCAGTGAATTGATTAATCTAAGCAGTGAATTGATTAGTCTGAGCAGTGAATTGATTAGTCCAAGCAGTGAATTGATTAATCTAAGCAGTGAATTGATTAGTCTGCAGTGAATTGATTAATCTAAGCAGTTAATTGATAGTCTAAGCAGTGAATTGATTAGTCTGCAGTGAATTGATTAATCTAAGCAGTGAATTGATTAATCTAAGCAGTGAATTGATTAGTCTAAGCAGTGAATTGATTAGTCTGCAGTGAATTGATTAATCTAAGCAGTGAGTTGATTAATCTAAGCAGTGAATTGATTAGTCTGAGCAGTGAATGATTCGTCTGAGCAGTGAATTGATTCGTCTAAGCAGTGAATTGATTCGTCTAAGCAGTGAATTGATTCGTCTAAGCAGTGAATTGATTAGTCTAAGCAGTGAATTGATTAGTCTGCAGTGAATTGATTAATCTAAGCAGTGAGTTGATTAATCTAAGCAGTGAATTGATTCCCTAAGCAGTGAATTGATTAGTCTGCAGTGAATTGATTAGTCTAAGCAGTGAATTGATTAGTCCAAGCAGTGAATTGATTAGTCTGCAGTGAATTGATTAATCTAAGCAGTGAATTGATTAGTCTAAGCAGTGAATTGATTAGTCAAAGCAGTGAATTGATTAATCTAAGCAGTGAATTGATTAGTCAAGCAGTGAATTGATTAGTCAAAGCAGTGAATTGATTAATCTAAGCAGTGAATTGATTAATCTATAGTCTAAGCAGTGAATTGATTAGTCTAAGCAGTGAATTGATTAGTCTAAGCAGTGAATTGATTAGTCAAGCAGTGAATTGATTAATCTAAGCAGTGAATTGATTAGTCTAAGCAGTGATAGTCTAAGCAGTGAATTGATTAGTCTGCAGTGAATTGATTAATCTAAGCAGTGAGTTGATTAGTCTAAGCAGTGAATTGATTAGTCAAAGCAGTGAATTGATTAATCTAAGCAGTGAATTGATAATCTATAGTCTAAGCAGTGAATTGATTAATCTAAGCAGTGAATTGATTAGTCTGCAGTGAATTGATTAATCTAAGCAGTGAGTTGATTAGTCTAAGCAGTGAATTGAGTCAAGCAGTGAATTGATTAATCTAAGCAGTGAATTGATTAGTCTAAGCAGTGAATTGATTAGTCTGAGCAGTGAATTGATTAATCTAAGCAGTGAATTGATTAGTCTAAGCAGTGAATTGATTAATCTAAGCAGTGAATTGATTAGTCTGAGCAGTGAATTGATTAGTCTGAGCAGTGAATTGATTAGTCTAAGCAGTGAATTGATTAGTCTGCAGTGAATTGATTAATCTAAGCAGTGAATTGATTAGTCTGCAGTGAATTGATTAATCTAAGCAGTGAATTGATTAGTCTGCAGTGAATTGATTAATCTAAGCAGTGAATTGATTAGTCTAAGCAGTGAATTGATTAGTCTGCAGTGAATTGATTAATCTAAGCAGTGAATTGATTAGTCTGCAGTGAATTGATTAATCTAAGCAGTGAATTGATTAGTCTGCAGTGAATTGATTAATCTAAGCAGTGAATTGATTAGTCTGCAGTGAATTGATTAGTCTAAGCAGTGAATTGATTAGTCTGCAGTGAATTGATTAGTCTGCAGTGAATTGATTAATCTAAGCAGTGAATTGATTAGTCTGAGCAGTGAATTGATAGTCAAGCAGTGAATTGATTAGTCTGCAGTGAATTGATTAATCTAAGCAGTGAATTGATTAGTCTGCAGTGAATTGATTAATCTAAGCAGTTAATTGATTAGTCTAAGCAGTGAATTGATTAGTCTGCAGTGAATTGATTAATCTAAGCAGTGAATTGATTAATCTAAGCAGTGAATTGATTAGTCTAAGCAGTGAATTGATTAGTCTGCAGTGAATTGATTAATCTAAGCAGTGAGTTGATTAATCTAAGCAGTGAATTGATTAGTCTGAGCAGTGAATTGATTCGTCTGAGCAGTGAATTGATTCGTCTAAGCAGTGAATTGATTAGTCTAAGCAGTGAATTGATTCGTCTAAGCAGTGAATTGATTAGTCTAAGCAGTGAATTGATTAGTCTGCAGTGAATTGATTAATCTAAGCAGTGAGTTGATTAATCTAAGCAGTGAATTGATTCGTCTAAGCAGTGAATTGATTAGTCTGCAGTGAATTGATTAGTCTGCAGTGAATTGATTAGTCTAAGCAGTGAATTGATTAGTCAAGCAGTGAATTGATTAGTCTGCAGTGAATTGATTAATCTAAGCAGTGAATTGATTAGTCTAAGCAGTGAATTGATTAGTCAAAGCAGTGAATTGATTAATCTAAGCAGTGAATTGATTAGTCCAAGCAGTGAATTGATTAGTCAAAGCAGTGAATTGATTAATCTAAGCAGTGAATTGATTAATCTATAGTCTAAGCAGTGAATTGATTAGTCTAAGCAGTGAATTGATTAGTCTAAGCAGTGAATTGATTAGTCAAGCAGTGAATTGATTAATCTAAGCAGTGAATTGATTAGTCTAAGCAGTGAATAGTCTAAGCAGTGAATTGATTAGTCTGCAGTGAATTGATTAATCTAAGCAGTGAGTTGATTAGTCTAAGCAGTGAATTGATTAGTCAAGCAGTGAATTGATTAATCTAAGCAGTGAATTGATTAATCTATAGTCTAAGCAGTGAATTGATTAATCTAAGCAGTGAATTGATTAGTCTGCAGTGAATTGATTAATCTAAGCAGTGAGTTGATTAGTCTAAGCAGTGAATTGATTAATCTAAGCAGTGAATTGATTAATCTATAGTCTAAGCAGTGAATTGATTAATCTAAGCAGTGAATTGATTAGTCTGCAGTGAATTGATTAATCTAAGCAGTGAGTTGATTAATCTAAGCAGTGAATTGATTAGTCTGCAGTGAATTGATTAATCTAAGCAGTGAGTTGATTAGTCTAAGCAGTGAATTGATTAATCTAAGCAGTGAATTGATTAATCTAAGCAGTGAATTGATTAGTCTGCAGTGAATTGATTAATCTAAGCAGTGATTTGATTAATCTAAGCAGTGAATTGATTAATCTAAGCAGTGAATTGATTAGTCTGCAGTGAATTGATTAGTCTGCAGTGAATTGATTAATCTAAGCAGTGAATTGATTAATCTAAGCAGTGAATTGATTAATCTAAGCAGTGAATTGATTAGTCTAAGCAGTGAATTGATTAGTCTGCAGTGAATTGATTAATCTAAGCAGTGAATTGATTAATCTAAGCAGTGAATTGATTAGTCTGCAGTGAATTGATTAATCTAAGCAGTGATTTGATTAATCTAAGCAGTGAATTGATTAATCTAAGCAGTGAATTGATTAGTCTGCAGTGAATTGATTAGTCTGCAGTGAATTGATTAATCTAAGCAGTGATTGATTAATCTAAGCAGTGAATTGATTAATCTAAGCAGTGAATTGATTAGTCTCCAGTGAATTGATTAGTCTAAGCAGTAAATGAATTGATTAATCTAAGCAGTGAATTGATTAGTCTAAGCAGTGAATTGATTAGTCTCCAGTGAATTGATTAGTCTAAGCAGTAAGCAGTGATTGATTAATCTAAGCAGTGAATTGATTAGTCTAAGCAGTGAATTGATTAATCTAAGCAGTGAATTGATTAGTCTAAGCAGTGAGTTGATTAGTCTAAGCAGTGAATTGATTAGTCTAAGCAGTGAATTGATTAGTCTGCAGTGAATTGATTAGTCTAAGCAGTGAATTGATTTGTCTTAGCAGTGAATTGATTAGCAGTGATTGATTAGTCTAAGCAGTGAATTGATTAGCAGTGCATTGATTAGTCTGAGCAGTGCATTGATTAGTCTGAGCAGTGAATTGATTAGCAGTGCATTGATTAGTCTAAGCAGTGAATTGATTAGTCTGAGCAGTGAATTGATTAGCAGTGAATTGATTAGTCTAAGCAGTGAATTGATTAGCAGTGCATTGATTAGTCTGAGCAGTGCATTGATTAGTCTGAGCAGTGAATTGATTAGTCTAGTGAATTGATTAGCAGTGAATTGATTAGTCTAAGCAGTGAATTGATTAGCAGTGCATTGATTAGTCTAAGCAGTGAATTGATTAGTCTAAGCAGTGAATTGATTAATCTAAGCAGTGAATTGATTAGTCTAAGCAGTGAATTGATATTAAATGTTGAGTAAAATGGAAGAAATGAATGTAAATCCTTTCTTTTTGTTACTCTAATATATCAATATGATCTGTTCGATGCATAAGGAGATTTCTCACATTCCTCCTGTTCATTATAATTAACTCATGCAACTCATGCAGAATATTGATCTAATAATACAATGTGATATAAAGTAAATCCAGGAGTCAGAGGTTATCAGAAGTGAACTTTATTTACATATTTCACAATGAATGACGGTGTTTGTGTTGAAAGAGCAGAAGAAGAGATGGTTCCTGTTGCAAAGACACACAAAAGAACTTCTCTAATATTGTGCTGTGCATTTAAAACATCCCATAATTCACCTTTGGGTTTGCAGTGAAGAACTGGGCTTCATTCATGGTTTCAGACCTTTATCCATGCAAACCCCAAAGTCAAGTGCAAACCCCAAAGTCAAGTCCAAACCCCAAAGTCAAGTGCAAACCCCAAAGTCAAGTGCTAACCCCTTTCCAATTCAGAGCTCATTTCTGTATTTCTATCATTAGTTTGAAATGTTGAAATATGAGGCGCGATGTGAAGCTCACTGACGGGGAATCAGGAGAACTCTGCAGTGGGTTTGAGGTTTTTCCTGAATGAAATGTGCTTTGACTTTATGTGAATGGATTTAGAGTTTAATGGTTACAGAAATCATCATGAATGTGAGTGTGTGTGTGTGTGTGTGTGTGTGTGTGTGTGTGTGTGTGTGTGCTGTATATCTGTGTGTGTGTCTGTGTGTGTGTGTGTGTGTGTGTGTGTGTTTGCAGAGTTGATTGTGCTCGTTAAAATGCATCGATGGACAAAACTACGCAACAGAAAGAGCTCGACTACTTCCTGAAACTTCATCATCATCATCTTCATCATCATCTTCATCATCAGGTATTTACTGCAGCACTTAAAGAACCAAAGCACTTTGCAGACACTGAACGCCACCTTTTTACAAACCATGACTCAGCTCAGGTGCTCTCTCAGTTTGTTGAGTTTTAATCTGAGTTTCATTGAGATCTCACTCCTCACGAGTCATGCTTCACCTCGTTGCGTCCACTGATGAGACCAGAGGTTAGAAATGAATCCTGATGATTCCTGCACTTTGTGTAGCCTTGATGAAATAAAGAATGTGTTGCAGGATGCCTTTTAAAGCATATTTGATTCACACCAAGTCCTCTAACTGTAACTCAGTGCTGCCGTTACTGTTCTTTATGTTTATGCAGACATGGTCAGGATTTCTGCTATAAACATATTTATCTGTCAGGATTTGGGGAAATGTGCATAAATAACAGATAAAGTGTGCTTTTAATCTCTAAACACATCTGCAGCCAAACTGCACAATCCCTTTCTCCCTGCAGCTCATTACACACACTCTCATCTTCTAGAAAGCGCTCTGAGAAACTCTCAGCGTCACTGCAGAGTGAGAAACTCACACACTGCAGAGTGAGAAACTCACACACTGCAGAGTGAGAAACTCACACACTGCAGAGTGAGAAACTCACACACTGCAGAGTGAGAAACTCACACACTGCAGAGTGAGAAACTCATACACTGCAGAGTGAGAAACTCACACACTGCAGAGTGAGAAACTCACACACTGCAGAGTGAGAAACTCACACACTGCAGAGTGAGAAACTCACACACTGCAGAGTGAGAAACCATGTCAGGTGTTTGAGGATCCTCCAGCAGAGATCAATCAGCTG
>JAAOOA010003391.1:0-2500 GCA_012861695.1 Trematomus loennbergii | reverse complement strand
AACGTACTGTAACACACATACACAACGTACTGAACACACATACACACAGATACACAATGTACTGTAACACACACACACAACGTACTGTAACACACATACACACAGATACACACAGATACACAACGTACTGTACACACATACACACAGATACACACAGATACACAACGTACTATAACACACATACACACAGATACACACAGATACACAACGTACTGTAACACAGATACACACAGATACACAACGTACTGTAACACACATACACACAGATACACACAGATACACAACGTACTGTAACACAGATACACACAGATACACAACGTACTGTAACACACATATAACGTACTGTAACACACATACACACAGATACACACAGATACACAACGTACTGTAACACACATACATCACACTGAGACTTAGACATACTTATATATCATATTTTAGATATTTCTTTAGATATTTTATGTTCCCAGAATACTTTATTATGTCTTTCTTCAACAGAATATACTTTGTACTATATATTACCTGTGTTTTTAATAACATTTCGACATACTATAGATATATATATATATATATACATACATTCAAGGACTGTCTATATATATGCTATATAGTTAAGGCATACTCTACTATGACTCTACTATATTCTCAGTTTCAATTTCTCTAATCAAAGCGCTGCCTCTCAGGAAGGACGTTTCGTCCCAAGACACACAGTGTCCTCGTAAACACAAAGTCCTCTCTTCACAAACTCTCTCTCATGATGAGCTCACCAGAAGTACCATAGTCTCTGGATGGAGAGAGCTCTCACACAGCAGCGAGTCCCACAGCAGTCCTCATACGAGCGACATCTGCAGTGACATTAACACATTAACACATTAACACAGTTAGCACTTAGCTGAACACACGCAGGACACTTATCAGGGTTTCACTTCTAGGGGGCATCTAGGGTGCATCTAGGGGGCATCTAGGGTGCATCTAGGGGGCATCTAGGGAGCATCTAGGGTGCATCTAGGGGGCATCTAGGGTGCATCTAGGGAGCATCTAGGGTGCATCTAGGGGCATCTAGGGTGCATCTAGGGCATCTAGGGTGCATCTAGGGACATCTAGGGTGCATCTAGGGAGCATCTAGGGAGCATCTAGAGTGCATCTAGATTATTTTATAACTAGATTCAGATTGTTTTTCTCAACTCATCATAAGACAGTTTCAGAAATGTTTGTTGTGGTTTTTTACACATTGTGTGGATAAAAGTTATTGTTCTATAAAGCTCCAAAAGGGACTCTAACCCTTAATATAAAAACAAAGGGACTAAAAAGAGCGTCACTGTTCAGTCAGAGAGCGCTCTGCAGGTCAGAGGGTCAGAGGATCAGAGGATCAGAGGATCAGAGGATCAGAGGATCAGAGGGTCAGAGGATCAGAGGGTCAGAGGGTCAGAGGATCAGAGGATCAGAGGATCAGAGGATCAGAGGATCAGAGGATCAGAGGATCAGAGGATCAGAGGGTCAGAGGGTCAGAGGATCAGAGGATCAGAGGATCAGAGGATCAGAGGATCAGAGGATCAGAGGATCAGAGGATCAGAGGGTCAGAGGATCAAGGATCAGAGGATCAGAGGATCAGAGGATCAGAGGGTCAGAGGATCAGAGGATCAGAGGTCAGAGGGTCAGAGGATCAGAGGATCAGAGGGTCAGAGGGTCAGAGGATCAGAGGATCAGAGGATCAGAGGATCAGAGGATCAGAGGATCAGAGGATCAGAGGATCAGAGGATCAGAGGGTCAGAGGATCAGAGGATCAGAGGGTCAGAGGGTCAGAGGATCAGAGGATCAGAGGTCAGAGGGTCAGAGGGTCAGAGGATCAGAGGATCAGAGGGTCAGAGGATCAGAGGATCAGAGGGTCAGAGGATCAGAGGGTCAGAGGATCAGAGGATCAGAGGGTCAGAGGATCAGAGGATCAGAGGATCAGAGGATCAGAGGATCAGAGGATCAGAGGGTCAGAGGATCAGAGGATCAGAGGATCAGAGGATCAGAGGGTCAGAGGATCAGAGGATCAGAGGATCAGAGGATCAGAGGATCAGAGGGTCAGAGGATCAGAGGATCAGAGATCAGAGGGTCAGAGGATCAGAGGATCAGAGGGTCAGAGGATCAGATCAGAGGATCAGAGGATCAGAGGATCAGAGGGTCAGAGGATCAGAGGGTCAGAGGATCAGAGGATCAGAGGATCAGAGGGTCAGAGGGTCAGAGGGTCAGAGGTCAGAGGTCAGAGGATCAGAGGGTCAGAGGTCAGAGGGTCAGAGGATCAGAGGTCAGAGGGTCAGAGATCAGAGGATCAGAGGGTCAGAGGATCAGAGGATCAGAGGATCAGAGGATCAGAGGATCAGAGGGTCAGAGGATCAGAGGATCAGAGGGTCAGAGGATCAGAGGGTCAGAGGGTCAGAGGATCAGAGGGTCAGAGGATCAGAGGGTCAGAGGATCAGAGGGTCAGAGGATGCATTCTGGTTCAGTTTGACAC
>JAAOOA010003390.1:0-15220 GCA_012861695.1 Trematomus loennbergii | reverse complement strand
GGTGGAGCTGGGTTGTTCGTTGGAGTGGATCTGGGTTGTTCGTGGAGGTGGAGCTGGTTGTTCGTTGGAGGTGGAGCTGGGTTGTTCGTTGACGCAGAGTTCGAGCCTCCGCTGGACCCCGAAACCTCCGAACACACCGACTGACTCGACTGGCTGCACTCGGATCTTCCCGCTCTTTCTTCTCTTTGTCCATTCTTTAAACTCTCCTCCTCGTTCTTCCTCTCCATCTGTATCCCAGCGATGCTCTCCACCAGCCGGCCGAGACCCTCCATCTTGGCTCTGAGTAGCTGGTTCTCTTCCTGAAGCCGGTTCACCGCCTCCAACAAAGGTCCGTTGGAATAACCAGCTCTCCGATCCTCTTCTCGATGCGTTGCTTGAAGGCACTGACGTCAACGTGGACCTCTCTGATGGCGGCTTGTAACGTTGCTCTGAACTCAACTAGAGCCTCGCTTTCCATCACTTCCTGTCGACCTTCTGTGGATTCATCCATGGCTTCAATGTTGTTGTTTGCTTCTAATCTGTGAAGCCCACTGAGACAAACGTGTTTTGTGATATTGGGCTTGATTTGATTCTTTAGAGACCCTCACCAACCCCGAGATGCAAGTCCAAAGAGTGGCCGAAATGCAGCTCAGAAACCCAAACCTTCTTCAGTTCCTTCTCTGTTCGACGCCCTGAAAAAGAGTTCTTGAGAACTTCCTCTAGTAGTTCCTTCCGTTCGATCAATCTGTGGTTTCCCAGTTTTCAGATATTTTAAAGTTGCAAACTGACTTTTCGGCGTTTTGCAGCAGGAAGATCCCTTGGCTGCAACTTTTCCCATCTACCTCCATGGAGGACTTCTCCCAAAGTGTGTATTCTCTCACGCTCTGCTCTCATCTGCTGGAAGTCAGAGCAGACGTTATTTATAAGCTGTGGAAAACTCAGTGTCACTCGAAACAGATTACGTACTGCAGGGAAGGATCAGGTTCTCAGAGCAGGCGAGAGCTGATGGACGATCAAAGTAACCTTTCAGAGAGATCCAGTTGGAGTGGTGCATCTACTACTACTAGTGTGTGTGTGTGTGTGTGTGGTGTGTGTGTGTGTTGTGTGTGTGTGTGTGTGTGTGTGTGTGTGTGTGTGTGTTTCCTGAGTGCTTCCCCCGCTGAGTGTTTTTGTCTATAAGCTATCTGTGTCTCCTGAGCTGAAGAGCAACAGGTTCGCTTCTGTATTTTGGGACAAAAAGGGGGCGTGGGGAATTCACAATGTAGAGGGGGGGGCCGTGTTATTGTCCTGTGTTCGTCTGGGTTACTGGAAGTCCATTTCAAAAGGTTTTATGGGTGGTTTTTAATTCTGAAACGGACACAATATAATATTTAATCTATTCTTAGACGTACTCCAGTCTTCAGAAATACATGTGATCTTAGTTTCTGGACTTTTTGAGCAGCAGAGTGTGGGGAACTGAAATGATTAAACTATTGCCACCATATAGAGACGTTTATGTTGGAAGGTCTTTACCATGACGTAAATTCTCAAATTAAGAAAAATTTAAAAAGGATGTTGCCTTTTTACATTTGAATGAGATTAAAGATGTATTTTCATTCTATCATGAATCTAATCATATTCTTGCATACTTTTTTTTTTTTATTGTCATTCTGAGACAAATGTGTTGATTTAATGTAATTTCAAAAATGAAATCTATGGTATTCTTTTAAAGCCGGCTATTTAAAGACGTGCCAGTATATTCTATCCACATATCAGCCCTGAGCCACAGCGCCTCCCAGTGGCCATGACTTCACATTACATCTCAAAAACACCTCATGCACCATAACCAGACACTAAATAATACAAAAGAGGAAAAACAAAGTGAGAAGAAAATGTAGATATTCTTTATTTAAGCAGACAGATGATCTCAGGTTTCTCTCCTGTTAATTAATTAAAACTCCTTCTGATAGCAATGTGGATTTCTTATCATTATAACACATTTATTGTCTTACCAGTTAAACACTGAGCTGTAACCCATCCAGAAAAAAACACCTGCAGATTCAGGAGATTATTGCACCTGGTGGTTTGATATACAAATTTGATTAAAGATGATTTAATGTAACTGCTCCCACTCATACTGCAGCTTTTCCGTCATTCTTCTGTTGTATTCAAAACAGCGGATGCTACTGATGGAGGAAATGATAACAAAATAACTCCCCAATTAAGACCTGACAAAAAGAAATGGGCGAACGTGAAGAAATGGAAGTGAAAATGAATATTTAAAGAGGACATATTATGCTCATTTTCAGGTGTATATCAGTATGTAGTGTCTCTACTTTAAAGAGTCCTCTCCTGCTGCTGATTCAGGTGTATATCAGTATGTAGTGTCTCTACTTTAAAGAGTCCTCTCCTGCTGATGTTCAGGTGTATATCAGTATGTAGTGTCTCTACTTTAAAGAGTCCTCTCCTGCTGATGTCAGGTGTATATCAGTATGTAGTGTCTCTACTTTAAAGAGTCCTCTCCTGCTGATGTTCAGGTGTATATCATATGTAGTCTCTACTTTAAAGAGTCCTCTCCTGCTGATGTTCAGGTGTGTATCAGTATGTAGTGTCTCTACTTTAAAGAGTCCTCTCCTGCTGATGTTCAGGTGTATATCAGTAGATGTCCCACCTCTTAGCATATACAATGTGTTGCAACGCCAGCCAATAGGAGTGTGAGTGTTACATCATGATGTCACTATGTTTGGAACTTTGGGATTTTGCCTTTGCAGACCATTGACATGCACAAAAACCTATAGAATACACTACAGGAAAGGGACCACCCCCAAAAAGCAGAATTGTTTGAGAGCAATACCTTAGTTTAATTGACTTTGAAATACATTTAAAGTACGAGCAAGGATTTTTTTTAATGGATGTTAATGGTTTTTAAACACAGATGGCAAGACAAGGAAAACAAAACACACACTTGTTCGAAAGTCTATCAAATCAAAATTTATTGAATTTAAAGGGGTGCTCTGAATCACAAGTTGCAGCTACAGTACATAACTCCTCTCACATCAATAGTTTTTTTAGCTATTTTCGTAAAACAGTCCCACTATCTCTTTTCAGATATTTCCTCAAAAAAAAGTCCAAGCTACCAAAAAAAAAAAAAAAAAAACGATGCATCAATGTGATATATTTATATGAATGAAAAATCAGAGCGCTATCAAAATAACGCGGGCAGGACGTGCTAGAGGTCGTGACGATGCTTGATGTTTGGAGCAAAAGTGATATATGGTCAATTCTCCAAAACGTCCACAAATTAAAAAGGTCTAAAAACACAGAAACACGGCAAACAAAAATCACAAAACACTGGAGGAGTTTCAACCTCAATGATGCATTAGAAAAACAAGCTGGATTTGAATGATGATTTGAAAATATAGATGAATGCTACAACATATGAACCGCTAATAAATATCAACAAAAGCCTTCATTCAGAATCAGAGGTTATCTTTTATTCTCGCAGTAAATGCATAGCAGTTTAAATAATAATCATCTTCTTGAGGTTTGCAGTGAACATGAAGGATATGATGATGATGATAATGATAATAAAAATACAACCTGTAAACACCGCCTGCCGACTTTTTCACACTTGTGGGTATCAGAAATAGATGTTTTTCACAAGGCACTGGAGACCAGATTTGGTTCACGGTCCACAGATCAAAATCAGCCCCAGCTACACACACCTGTTGTTTTTGCAGCACTTAAAATGCAAGCTTTTGTCAGAAAAGAATGAGAAAAAACGTCCTCAAAGCTGTTTAAGTTCACTATAGCCTAATGCCGCATTCACATCATATCAGTATCAAACATAGACGTTATTTTCAGTGTATTTTTAAGTGTTATATTGGTTTCCTGCTAGCATGTACTTAGCCAACAACTTAGGGTATTATGCTCAAAATGTTGTTAGCAAGATAGCTAAAGGTATCCCAAATGGTTAGCATCAATGCTAGTGTGAGATGACTCGACAAAAATCATTTTTAACCAATTGGGTGGCGACCAACCCTCCGAACAATGACATGTTTTCATTTGTAGTTACTAGTAATGCCAGGATCTAACTACACAATATTTAATCCAATGTTTGGATAAGTCAGTCAATCGCGGCAAAACAACATATTTCACATCAACTTAAGTCACATTTTGTCACCATCAGGTGATGAAGCCAAACTAGGTGAGAAATGGTTAATATTAAGAATCAATTGGTAAAAAGAGTAATTGGTTTGATATTGTGTAGTTTGATTGCAGAGTAAGACAATGTGAAAAGTCACTCTCCATCCATTACTTTTCATTAACATGGCATGAACGTGACATTAGACGGCCATTTTTAAACCTGTGCTAGCTTCAAAATCTTTATTCCGCCTCATGCAAGTCAATGGGAATGCCTAAAAAAACAAAACAACACCGCCAGCCCTGAATACATGTGTGTGAATACAAAGCAGCAAAATTATAAAGTGTCATGGTGGGGAGAGGGGGGGGGGGGGAAGAGAGGGGACCCCACATGCAATTCATATTCTCATTCACATCTCCAGAATCCAGAGGAACTTCACACGGTTGAGCTTATCGTGTTTGTTATCGTTGTATTAGCTTGGATGTAGAAGGACTAACTTCAACGGGGGGCACATGGAAACCAAAAATGTGGCGCTAGCTAAATGCTAACCCTTGATTTGCGAAGATCTCACCAAATGTTAGGGCTAAAAATTTAAAATTAGTCGGGTAGAATCTACTTCAGCAGTTTTTAAACAAATATAGGGCCTAGCATGCGCCATAGTTGTTAAATAAAGCGCTTTTTACAGCACATTTCAGATATGTTGTTCACCCTCAGATGATATGAAGCCCTCATAAAGTTTAAGACTAAATAAACTACAAAATAAAAACATGAAAGTAGTGTTTTATTTTTTTTGTATTGTTTGAGTGAAGGTTTATTCTCTCAGCCACCCACTTAGCATATTGTGCTATAGTGTTAGCAGAGTACTCAAAATATTGTTAGCAAGATGGCTCAAGTTTTGCCAAATGTTTAGCATCAAGGCTAGTTTGAGATGACTCGACAAAAATCAAGTATTAGCTTGTAGTGCCTCAAAAGAGTAGCGTTAGCAGGGACTGTATATTGATGCTAAAGCGTTAGCAGGGTACTCTTACTCAAGATAACGTTAGCAAGATGATATTTTTGCAATTTATTTAGCATCAAGGCTACAAATCGTGTGAGATGACTCGACAAAAATCAAGTGTTAGCTTAGTGTAAAATAAAGTGTTAGCATGGACTCTACAACCTTGATGCTAACGTGTCCACATGCTAGTTAGCAAGAAGTTGGCTATTGCTCAGCTACCGTTTTATTCAACCATCACTCAAAATATTTTAGCTTGGAGCTTGATATGGCTCAACAATGTAAGACAAGGTGTTAGCATTTCATCAGCAACCACTTAGCGTATTATGCTAAAGTGTTAGCAGAATACTCCTACTCAAAATATTGCTAGCAATTGTTTAGCATCAAGGCTAGTTTGAGATGACTCGACAAAAATCAAGTATTAGCTTGTAGTGCCTCAAAAGAGTAGCGTTAGCAGGGACTGTATATTGATGCTAAAGCGTTAGCAGGGTACTCATACTCAAGATAACGTTAGCAAGATGATAGTTTTGCCAAATGTTTAGCATCAAGGCTACTAATCATGTGAGATGACTCGACAAAAATCAAGTGTTAGCTTAGTGCAAAATAAAGTGTTAGCATGGATTCTACAACCTTGATGCTAACGTGTCCACATGCTAGTTAGCAGAAAGTTGGCTATTGCTCAGCTATCATTTTATTCAACCAGAACTCGAGCAGAAGGAGCTAAATATGGCTCAACAATGTAAGATAAAGTGTTAGCATTTAAGCAGCAACCACTTAGCGTATTATGCTAAAGCGTTAGCAGAATACTCCTAATCAAAATATTGCTAGCAATTTGACTCGACAAAAGTCAAGTGTTAGCTTAGTGTAAGATAAAGTTTTGGAGCTTGATATGGCTCAACAATGTACGTTTAAGTGATAATGTTATGATACAATTAGGCTTTAGTGTTAGCATGTAGTGAAGCTTCAACTTAAAGTAGTGTGAGCAAGAAGCTAAATAGCGCTACAGGCCTATGCTAAACATTGTTAGCATGGTGTAGCGAGGCTTTTGTTGTTATTTTGGTGTCCATGTTCCCATTCGGTCCTCACATACAAGGAATAAAAATCACATCTTGTTTTGTTAGCTTACTGTGTGATGCTAAAAGTAGTATTATCATGCATCAAGGCCAGTTTGAGATGACTCGACAAAAGTCAAGTGTTAGCGTCTTGTAAGATAAAGTTTTGGAGCTTGATACGACTCAACAATGTAATATAAAGGGTCAGAAGGATCAACTTTATGATAAAATTAGGCTTTATTGTTAGCATGTAGTGAACCTTCAACTTAAAGTAGTGTGAGCAAGAAGCTAGATAGCGCTACAGGGCTAAGCTAAACATCGTTAGCATGGGTGTAGCGAGGCTTCTGTAGTTATTTTGGTGTCCATGTTCCCATGCTGTCCTTACATACAAGGAATACAAACCACATCTTGTTTTGTTAGCTTACTGTGTGATGCTAAAAGTAGTATTACCATAGTTTCACAGCCAGTGTTACAGAGTTAAACGTCCATGTCTTAAATGTACTTGGTGCGTGTTAGCGGAGAACCAACTATACATCCATCACTCTCTGACAGTCTTTGGTTTACCAACCCTAAGAGAAGCATGTCAGAGAAAGCTTAAATACAAAAAAAAATCTACTTGGAAAAAACAAAATGATTTCATTCAGAAAAGAAAACGGCAAACCGTTGTGGATGTGATCGTCATTAGAATCTCACAGTTTAATCATCTTCACAATAAACCTCTATACACACACATAACAGCTTTATCAAACTTCATTAAACCCTGAGCAAAGAGGATTAAGACTTTCGATAAGAAGTGAGGAAACAATAAGATATGTGTACTCTGCATGCCTTTCCTAAATCTTTATATATATATTCATCAGTGATCCAGACAGGTAGAAATAATGTGGCTTTTATAGTCAGGTCAGGGATAATCAATGTAATCTTTAAGGTAATGCCGTCAGCATATGAGGGTTAGCTTGAAGAAAAAGGGAGCATTAATGATCAGGAATGTTTCTTATATGTATTCCTTTATTTCAAAAGATATGCTGCTTTTAAACCTCATCACTCTACATTGGTTCAATTAAAGATAAGCTAAATTTAGCCCTTTTCCTCTGTCAAATGGGGTGTTTCCTGCACGTCGAATAGCTTTGTGTCATAGTGATATAAAACGATGGCTTTTTCTACCCGAGGTAAACGAGAACGTGTTTAAAACAAGTGTAATAAAAAGCTTTAAAATAAACAACATGTCAGGAGGTTGAGGTCATGTGACTGAATGCAGCAGGAGGTTGAGGTCATGTGACTGAATGCAGCAGGAGGTTGAGGTCATGTGACTGAATGCAGCAGGAGGTTGAGGTCATGTGACTGAATGCAGAGCCTCACTAATCCCTCAATGATGGAGTGTGTAAACTGCTGAGTGGACAGAAAGGGTATCCTGATGACAGATGGCAGCAGGGAGGAGGAGGAAGGAGGAGATGGAGGAGGGAGGAGGGAGGAGGAAGATGGAGGATGGAAGATGGAAGATGGAGATGGAAGATGGAGGATGGAGGATGGGAGATGGAGGATGGAGGATGGGAGATGGAGGATGGAGGGAGGAGGAAGATGGAAGATGGAAGATGGAGGATGGAGATGGAGGAAGATGGAAGATGTGACAGTTTTAAGAAAAGAAAAAAGGAATGACCTCCAGCTTTTATATTTTGGTTGAATTTAGTGGGAAAGGAGAGATACATGCTTACACTTTAGGAATTGAAACCATTGACTTCATGAAAGCTAACAGATGTAGCATCCATGCTAGAGGAGTGTCCTACTGTGTGTGTGATGAGGTGTTAGCTTTGGGTCAATCAACTATATTAAGAGTTAGCTTTGTTCCTGCTAGCACTCGAAAGATAAAAGTGTCGGCATGCCCAGCCTGTTAGCAAGATGGCTAGTTTGGCCAAATGTTTAGCATCAAGGCTAGCGTGAGATGACTCGACAAAACCACGTGCATGCTTCACAGTTATTGACGAATAGTGTGTTAAACTCCCTCATGTACTTTAATGCAGCCTCAAAACCATGACAAGATATCACAATATTCAAAGTCTAAGAGGATATGTAGTCTGATGTTGCGAGTTGATGTTTCCCCATTCCTAGACAAGATATTGATGAATATAGCATTCTCAAAATGTAAATGAAATGTGTTTTCGGTGCTGAAACGTTCCCATCATTCCCTCAGCCTCCTCCTCCTCGTCAGCAAACAGGAACACTCATCACTACATTACACTACATTAATGCAACAGCGTTCAGATTTGATAAGCAGTGTTGAAATTTGGAAAATTGACATGTATATATATTTAACATATCCACAATTAACCTTATCTGTATTTATATAAACTACAACAACCCTTGAACATTTAGGAAACTAGATTTTTGAACAATTGTATATTCCAAAAGTTGTATTAATTTATAAAGCAATCTTCAGGTAAGCCTTATTATAAAGAACACCAACAAGCCATGCTTTGTAAACCAATGGGGTGCATCTTTGTAATTAAAGCATTGTCATTCATAGAAGCAGAAAATAATTGAAACGTTGAAATTGATTAAACACATCGACTGCATTTGTTCTTAAAGCGGCTTGTTAGCTTATTTAAACATACATCGTCTTTAACGACTGTAAACTTTCACAACGATGAGCAAAAGTCACGTATTTTCGCTTTAATGCAAAGTGGGAACATCATGACACAAAACTATCCGAAGAACATTTTGGATTTGAAACCAAACAATGAGGCGCAAGTTAGATCTGCTTCCTTTAAAGAAATGCATTTGTGTTTTTAACAAAACTTGTAGTTTTTATAAAAGTGATTTTCATATTATTGGAAAACTGAGCTGCAGCTGTAAACTTGTCTTTGTGTATGCTACAACAATCCTTACTTAAATGATCAATAAGCATTTATTCTTTCAGCAGTAAATGAATTTATGAGAACACAACTGAGGTACATTTAAAAAAAGACAACGATATGTAGTGTGGAGAAAGGAGAGATGCTATGGTCCCCAAATAAACATAAACAAAGTGAGGCTGATGTGACGCGTCTGAATACATGCCTCTTCTTGCATAGATTGAATTTGCAGGACATTTAAAAC
Organism: Trematomus loennbergii; assembly: GCA_012861695.1. Lineage (NCBI taxonomy): Eukaryota > Metazoa > Chordata > Actinopteri > Perciformes > Nototheniidae > Trematomus > Trematomus loennbergii. The sequence goes on along the minus strand of JAAOOA010003390.1, from coordinate 5,979 downwards.
AAAAAAAATCCATAAATGTAAGGTTTTTAATTTGTGTGTGACTGACCTCGCTGCAGTCTCATGAATCATGAAGTCATTATTTAAATGTGTTTATGTGCAGAGCTCGACGAGTGAGAGCAACTTCAGCACAAAACATCCCATACTGACAAGAACAATCTCTCCTGATATCCTTCATTTGTTGCAGCCTAAGCTCACCTTATTGCTCTGACACCCGCCCTGAGTTCACCCCCTCCCCCTCCCTCTCCTTCATCTCCTGACAAACATTTGACCCCAAGTGACCCTCGAACACTGCGGCGTCTCGACTTCAACGTTCACTGCCAGCAATGCAGCTGCAGATTCTCCAGTGTCATCGAACGAGGCATCTCTCAGCAGCTCCCCCTCTGCACCGAGGAGACATGCAGATGATATATTTTAATGTTCTCTCAGAGGTCTGTTTCTCGTGGTAAATATGTGAACGTAACGGAGCTGCTGTGATGCCAACATTTTTATAATTGTATCGTATAAAGGCCAAGAAGAATCGAAATGCTTTTGTGTTTGTCCGAAAACATAACATTTTGCAGGTTTCAGTCGTTCTTAATCGACTAAGATGTCTTACAGATATGACCATTACATCAATGAATCATTAGTAAAATCCTTTGAGTGTTAGTCGATTAAGGGTTTCTTTAGTAGAGAAGACCTTAATATGTCGTAGTATTATCATATCATGTAAAGACCAAGAGGACATTTAAAAGCTTGTATTTGGGTTTCAGTTTGTCCAAAAGCAGAACATTTCGTTTCCCACTTCTTAAATGGACCAAGATGTCTCGCAATGGGTTTCTTTTTCCATCCCGGGCTGCATCTTATCCCATCATGGCTTCACACAGTACTTAGACACTGAGTGTGTATTTCTTTTCTTTTTCAAGTGAATTTCACAGCCTTCAAAATACAAAGCTAGCATGGACTTTAGCTGCCATGCATACAAGTCAAAAAACTGAAAACGTTTTCTAAAACTGAGGTAATCTCTTATCAATATCAGTGCCACAAACTCCCACTCCAACTCCAACGTAGGAGTGTTCCCAAAAGCTTTCTTAAAATAAAAGTCTTCCCAATTACATGAGAGCAGTTTTTAAATAAGGGAGGGGGGGGGGGTTCACCATGCATACAGAGAACTAATTAGCCGGGGTTGTACAAGTGGGAGTGAAAATGGGATTTGCAGATTTACAAACTGATGGAGAACATGCGGGATGGGAAGCTACACACATGGTGAAGAGTCACATTAACAGGTTAACAAAGTGAAATGTATCCTCACAATAAATCCAACCGCCCACCCTCGATTCCTAATCCTTCCTGGTGTGATCATTGGATATCGGATGGGGGTAGAGGAAACTGAAATCTTTAAAATAAATACAACCTGTCGGCACTCTCTCACCCTCTGTAACAGGTCTCTCACCCTCTGTAACAGGTCAGAAGAGACACAGTAGCAGTGAGAGGGAAACGTCTCTCCAGTGGAAGCTCCTCCCACTTTTTTTTTACTCTCATGAAGCAGAACCTCTCTCCAGTGTTGTAAAATGTAGACGGACGCAGTAAGATCCAAAGAAGAAAAATCATCAGTAGTAGAGCTGGATCGACGGAGAGAGAGAGATCCACTTCAGGCAGAAGATATTTTTGTAACACAGGATATTATTTTTTCTTTTAAAGTGTGCGGAAAGATGCCCAGGAGTCGTGGGACAAAGAGCAGGCAGTCCTGGTGTACTACAGTACGATGGTGGAGGGGAAATGTCGAAATGTGTTAAACTAGTGCCTTTTTGCAGAAGTAGTCGAAGTAGCGTTAGTAGCTGAAGTGTGCGGCTTTGAGCGAGCAAAAAAAAAAATGTGAAAACGGATATCAATCAGCTTTGGGATTGTCCGCGAGGGGTTGAACGTCCGGTTGAACTTCCGGCATGCGGCTGCGTCGATAAAGACGAAATCCTTTCCTGCATAGCAACACGAACCAGTAGACCTGCGGCGCCAGGATGCACGCGTTCCCCAGGTTGGTGAGCAGCGGCAGGTGGAAGGGAACGCTGTAGAGAGGGAGGTCGTAGTGGCGTCCGTACACCCAGTACATGTAGGGGAAGAGGGCGATGCGGCACATGAAGAAGGTCAGGAGAACCATGCCGCCATTTGCCTTGTGCAGCCAGCAGTCCTGGAGGCCCAGCTGGAGGAGACGAGAGAGGAGGAGACGAGAGAGAGGAGACAAGAGAGAGAGGAGACAAGAGAGGAGGAGACAAGAGAGGAGGAGACGAGAGAGAGAGGAGACGAGAGAGAGAGGAGACGAGAGAGGAGGAGACAGAGAGAGGAGGAGACAAGAGAGAGAGGAGACAGAGAGAGAGGAGACGAGAGAGGAGACAAGAGAGGAGGAGACGAGAGAGAGAGGAGACGAGAGAGAGAGACGAGAGAGGAGTAGACCAGAGAGAGAGGAGACGAGAGAGGAGTAGACAGAGAGAGAGGAGACAAGAGAGAGAGGAGACAGAGAGGAGGAGACAGAGAGGAGGAGACAAGAGAGAGAGGAGACGAGAGAGAGAGGAGACGAGAGAGAGAGGAGACGAGAGAGAGAGGAGACGAGAGAGAGAGGAGACCAGAGAGAGAGGAGACCAGAGAGAGAGGAGACGAGAGAGAGAGGAGACGAGAGAGAGAGGAGACCAGAGAGAGAGGAGACCAGAGAGAGAGGAGACCAGAGAGGAGGAGAGAGGGGGATTTAAAAAGAAAGTTAGACGGGGTCCTTCTTCTTTCCTGATCTAAAACAGGCGGTAAAGTGAACTCCAGCTCAGTGCAGGGCGGTGCAGTGATGATGTGATCAATAGAGAGAACTAGGTGAGGTGCAGTGATGATGTGATCAATAGAGGTAACTAGGTGAGGTGCAGTGATGATGTGATCAATAGAGGTACTAGGTGAGGTGCAGTGATGATGTGATCAATAGAGAGAACTAGGTGAGGTGCAGTGATGATGTGATCAATAGAGAGAACAGGTGAGGTGCAGTGATGATGTGATCAATAGAGAGAACTAGGTGAGGTGCAGTGATGATGTGATCAATAGAGAGAAACTAGTGAGGTGCAGTGATGATGTGATCAATAGAGAGAACTAGGTGAGGTGCAGTGATGATGTGATCAATAGAGATAACTAGGTATATATTATCTCCTGGTTATTAACGTACTGTTCTGATTTGTTATTCAATGTGTCATGTTTGCTATATTAGCATGCTAACCTAATACAGCAGACGGAGAGGTGATGATGTGATCAATAGAGAGAACTAGGTGAGGTGCAGTGATGATGTGATCAATAGAGATAACTAGGTGAGGTGCAGTGATGATGTGATCAATAGAGATAACTAGGTGAGGTGCAGTGATGATGTGATCAATAGAGAGAACTAGGTGAGGTGCAGTGATGATGTGATCAATAGAGAGAACTAGGTGAGGTGCAGTGATGATGTGATCAATAGAGAGAACTAGGTGAGGTGCAGTGATGGTGATCAATAGAGAGAGCTAGGTGAGGTGCAGTGATGATGTGATCAATAGAGATAACTAGGTGAGGTGCAGTGATGATGTGATCAATAGAGAGAACTAGGTGAGGTGCAGTGATGATGTGATCAATAGAGAGAGAACTAGGTGAGGTGCAGTGATGATGTGATCAATAGAGGTAACTAGGTGAGGTGCAGTGATGATGTGATCAATAGAGAGAGCTAGGTGAGGTGCAGTGATGATGTGATCAATAGAGATAACTAGGTGAGGTGCAGTGATGATGTGATCAATAGAGGTAACTAGGTGAGGTGCAGTGATGATGTGATCAATAGAGAGAAACTAGGTGAGGTGCAGTGATGATGTGATCAATAGAGAGAACTAGGTGAGGTGCAGTGATGATGTGATCAATAGAGGTAACTAGGTGAGGTGCAGTGATGATGTGATCAATAGAGAGAGCTAGGTGAGGTGCAGTGATGATGTGATCAATAGAGGTAACTAGGTGAGGTGCAGTGATGATGTGATCAATAGAGATAACTAGGTGAGGTGCAGTGATGATGTGATCAATAGAGGTAACTAGGTGAGGTGCAGTGATGATGTGATCAATAGAGATAACTAGGTGAGGTGCAGTGATGATGTGATCAATAGAGATAACTAGGTGAGGTGCAGTGATGATGTGATCAATAGAGAGAACTAGGTGAGGTGCAGTGATGATGTGATCAATAGAGGTAACTAGGTGAGGTGCAGTGATGAGTGATCAATAGAGAGAGCTAGGTGAGGTGCAGTGATGATGTGATCAATAGAGGTAACTAGGGAGGTGCAGTGATGATGTGATCAATAGAGGTAACTAGGGGAGGTGCAGTGATGATGTGATCAATAGAGATAACTAGGTGAGGTGCAGTGATGATGTGATCAATAGAGATAACTAGGTGAGGTGCAGTGATGATGTGATCAATAGAGGTAACTAGGTGAGGTGCAGTGATGTGATCAATAGAGATAACTAGGTGAGGTGCAGTGATGATGTGATCAATAGAGATAACTAGGTGAGGTGCAGTGATGATGTGATCAATAGAGGTAACTAGGTGAGGTGCAGTGATGATGTGATCAATAGAGATAACTAGGTGAGGTGCAGTGATGATGTGATCAATAGAGGTAACTAGGTGAGTGCAGTGATGATGTGATCAATAGAGAGAACTAGGGAGGTGCAGTGATGATGTGATCAATAGAGGGTAACTAGGTGAGGTGCAGTGATGATGTGATCAATAGAGAGAGCTAGGTGAGGTGCAGTGATGATGTGATCAAAGAGGTACACTAGGTGAGGTGCAGTGATGATGTGATCAATAGAGATAACTAGGTGAGGTGCAGTGATGATGTGATCAATAGAGGTAACTAGGTGAGGTGCAGTGATGATGTGATCAATAGAGATAACTAGGTGAGGTGCAGTGATGATGTGATCAATAGAGATAACTAGGTGAGGTGCAGTGATGATGTGATCAATAGAGAGAACTAGGTGAGGTGCAGTGATGATGTGATCAATAGAGGTAACTAGGTGAGGTGCAGTGATGATGTGATCAATAGAGAGAGCTAGGTGAGGTGCAGTGATGATGTGATCAATAGAGGTAACTAGTGAGGTGCAGTGATGATGTGATCAATAGAGGTAACTAGGGGAGGTGCAGTGATGATGTGATCAATAGAGATAACTAGGTGAGGTGCAGTGATGATGTGATCAATAGAGATAAACTAGGTGAGGTGCAGTGATGATGTGATCAATAGAGAACTAGGTGAGGTGCAGTGATGATGTGATCAATAGAGGTAACTAGGTGAGGTGCATGAGATGTCATTTGTATTTGATTACATTTTGTACGTGTGTGCAATAGATGAGCAACAATTACGTCACTTCGGGCGAAATTACGGCCCCGCCCACTTTTGGGGGAAAACAACGCTGTCATTTGAACAGCGATCAATACACATTCTGAAGTTTTTGCCAATCCGATCAGAAATGTTTGAAAACCGTGGATTTTCTGATCTTCAAAGAGCCCGATGACGATGTTCAGTCAGGCAAACTATCACATTAAATCATTGGAAATCGACGATCGGCTCGATGTATGGTTCCATTACAATCAGTAGGAGGCTGTTGCTCTCATGGGCGAGGCTGAAAGTAATAGTTGTATCACGCCAACAAGCTGCTGTGTCGTTATTGCGCCTCAAACATTAAAACAGATCCAGAGTTCAGTGTTTCTGAACTTCCTCGAAGAAGAAAGGTCAACTTAATTATTTATTATTTATTATTGTGATGCTATGAACTATTTATAGTGTAAATTGGAATGATCCACATCTGTGCTCCGGGTGTATCTGTGTGTGTTTTCTTCTTGTATGTTCCTGCCTGTGTTCATGACATAAGCTGCTGCTCATAACCATTGCCCCTTGCGGGATTAATAAAGTTGATTGATTGATTGATTAAAGAAGGGCTCTGTGGCTTCAGGCTCGATCGCCGTTCAAATGACAGCGT
>JAAOOA010003389.1:0-17767 GCA_012861695.1 Trematomus loennbergii | reverse complement strand
TGAAATGATGTAGAGTTTAGAGTGAAATGTGTAGAGTTTAGAGAAATGATGTAGAGTTTAGAGTGAAATGATGTAGAGTTTAGAGTGAAATGTGTAGAGTTTAGAGTGATGTGTGAGTTTAGAGAAATGATGTAGAGTTTAGAGTGAAATGTGTAGAGTTTTAGAGTGAAATGATGTAGAGTTTAGAGTGAAATGATGTAGAGTTTAGTGAAATGATGTAGAGTTTTAGAGTGAAATGATGTAGAGTTTAGAGTGAAATGATGTAGAGTTTAGAGTGAAATGATGTAGAGTTTAAAGTGAAATGATGTAGAGTTTAGAGTGAAATGTTGTAGAGTTTAGTGGAAATGATGTAGAGTTTAAGTGAAATGATGTAGAGTTTAAAGTGAAATGATGTAGAGTTTAGAGTGAAATGATTAGTAGTTTAGTGAAATGATGTAGAGTTTAGAGTGAAATGATGTAGAGTTTAGAGTGAAATGATGTAGAGTTTAGAGTGAAATGATGTAGAGTTTGTGAAATGATGTAGATTTAGAGAAATGTTGTAGAGTTTAGAGTGAAATGATGTAGAGTTTAGAGTGAAATGATGTAGAGTTTAGAGAAATGATGTAGAGTTTAGAGTGAAATGATGTAGAGTTTAGGTGAAATGATGTAGAGTTTAGAGTGAAATGATGTAGAGTTTAGAGTGAAATGATGTAGAGTTTAGTGAAATGATGTAGAGTTTAGTGAAATGATGTAGAGTTTAGAGTGAAATGATGTAGAGTTTGAGTGAAATGATGTAGAGTTTTAAAGTGAAATGATGTAGAGTTTAGAGAAATGTTGTAGAGTTTAGAGTGAAATGATGTAGAGTTTAAGTGAAATGATGGTAGAGTTTAGAGAAATGTGTAGAGTTTAGAGTGAAATGATGTAGAGTTTAGAGTGAAATGATGTAGAGTTTAGAGAATGATGTAGAGTTTAGAGTGAAATGATGTAGAGTTTAGTGAATGATGTAGTTTAGAGAATGATGTAGAGTTTAGAGTGAAATGATGTAGAGTTTCGAGTGAAATGATGTAGAGTTTAAGAATGTTGTAGGTTTAGAGTGAATGATGTAGAGTTTAGAGTGAAAATGATGTAGAGTTTAGAGAAATGTTTTAGAGTTTAGTGAAATGTTGTAGAGTTTAGAGTGAAATGATGTAGAGTTTAAAGTGAAATGATGTAGAGTTTAGAGTGAAATGATGTAGAGTTTAGAGTGAAATGATGTAGAGTTTAGAGTGAAATGATGTAGTAGTTTAGAGTGAAATGATGTAAGTTTAGAGTGAAATGATGTAGAGTTTAGAGAAATGTTGTAGAGTTTAGAGTGAAATGATGTAGATTTAGAGTGAATGATGTAGAGTTTAGAGAAAATGTTGTAGAGTTTAGAGTGAAATGATGTAGAGTTTAGAGTGAAATGATGTAGAGTTTTAGTGAAATGTTGTAGAGTTTAAAGTGAAATGATGTAGAGTTTAGAGTGAACTGATGTAGAGTTTAGAGTGATGATGTAGAGTTTAGAGTGAAATGATGTAGGTTTAGAGTGAAATGATGTAGAGTTTAGAGAAATGTTGTAGAGTTTAGAGTGAAATGATGTGAGTTTAGAGTGAAATGATGTAGAGTTTAGAGTGAAATGATGTAGAGTTTAGAGTGAAATGATGTAGAGTTTTAGTGAAATGATGTAGAGTGTTAGAGTGAAATGATGTAGAGTTTAGTGAAATGATGTAGAGTTTTAGAGTGAAATGATGTAGAGTTTAGAGTGAAATGATGTAGAGTTTAGAGTGAAATGATGTAGAGTTTTAGAGTGAAATGATGTAGAGTTTAGAGTGAAATGATGTGAGTTTAGAGAAATGTTGTAGAGTTTAGAGTGAAATATGTAGAGTTTAGAGTGAAATGATGTGAGTTTAGAGTGAAATGATGTAGAGTTTAGAGTGAAATGATGTAGAGTTTAGTGAATGATGTAGAGTTTAGAGTGAAATGATGTAGAGTTTAGTGAAATGATGTAGAGTTTAGAGTGAAATGATGTAGAGTTTAGAGTGAAATGATGTAGAGTTTAGAGTGAAATGATGTAGAGTTTAGAGTGAAATGATGTAGAGTTTAGTGAAATGATTGTAGAGTTTAGAGTGAAATGATGTAGAGTTTAGAGTGAAATGTTGTAGAGTTTTAGAGTGAAATGATGTAGAGTTTAGAGTGAAATGATGTAGAGTTTAGAGTGAAATGTTGTAGAGTTTAGAGTGAAATGTTGTAGAGTTTAGAGTGAAATGATGTAGAGTTAGAGAAATGTTGTAGAGTTTAGAGTGAATGTAGTAGAGTTTAGTGAAATGATGTAGAGTTTAGTGAAATGATGTAGAGTTTAAATGAAATGATGTAGAGTTTAGAGTGAAATGATGTAGAGTTTTAGAGTGAAATGATGTAGAGTTTAGAGTGAAATGTAGTAGAGTTTAGAGAAATGTTAGAGTTTAGAGTGAAATGATGTAGAGTTTAGAGTGAAATGATGTAGAGTTAGAGTGAAATGATGTAGAGTTTAGAGTGAAATGATGTAGAGTTTAGAGTGAAATGATGTAGAGTTTAGAGTGAAATGATGTAGAGTTTAGAGAAATGTTGTAGAGTTTAGAGTGAAATGATGTAGAGTTTAGAGTGAATGATGTAGAGTTTAGAGAAATGTTGTAGAGTTTAGAGTGAAATGATGTAGAGTTTAGAGTGAAATGATGTAGAGTTTAGAGTGAAATGATGTAGAGTTTAGAGTGAAATGATGTAGAGTTTAGATGAAATGATGTAGAGTTTAGAGTGAAATGATGTAGAGTTTAGAGTGAAATGATGTAAGTTTAGTGAAATGATGTAGAGTTTAGTGAAATGATGTAGAGTTTAGTGAAAGTGATGTGAGTTTAGGTGAAATGATTAGAGTTTAGTGAAATGTTGTAGAGTTTAGAGTGAAATGATGTAGAGTTTAGAGTGAAATTATGTAGAGTTTAGAGTGAAATGATGTAGAGTTTAGAGTGAAATTATGTAGAGTTTAGAGTGAAATTATGTAGAGTTTAGAGTGAAATGATGTAGAGTTTAGTGAAATGATGTAGAGTTTAGAGTGAAATTATGTAGAGTTTAGAGTGAAATGATGTAGAGTTTAGAGTGAAATTATGTAGAGTTTAGAGTGAAATGATGTAGAGTTTAGAGTGAAATGATGTAGAGTTTAGAGTGAAATGATGTAGAGTTTAGAGTGAAATGTAGTAGAGTTTAGTGAAATGATGTAGAGTTTAGTGAAATGTTGTAGAGTTTAGAGTGAAATTATGTAGAGTTTAGAGTGAAATTATGTAGAGTTTAGAGTGAAATTATGTAGAGTTTAGAGTGAAATGATGTAGAGTTTAGAGTGAAATGATGTAGAGTTTAGAGTGAAATTATGTAGAGTTTAGAGTGAAATGATGTAGAGTTTAGAGTGAAATTATGTAGAGTTTAGAGTGAAATTATGTAGAGTTTAGAGTGAAATGATGTAGAGTTTAGAGTGAAATTATGTAGAGTTTAGAGTGAAATTATGTAGAGTTTAGAGTGAAATTATGTAGAGTTTAGAGTGAAATGATGTAGAGTTTAGAGTGAAATGATGTAGAGTTTAGAGTGAAATTATGTAGAGTTTAGAGTGAAATGATGTAGAGTTTAGAGTGAAATGATGTAGAGTTTAGAGTGAAATGATGTAGAGTTTAGAGTGAAATGATGTAGAGTTTAGAGTGAAAGATGTAGTTTAGTGAATGATGTAGAGTTTAGTGAAATGATGTAGAGTTTAGAGTGAAATGATGTAGAGTTTAGAGTGAAATTATGTAGAGTTTGAGTGAAATTATGTAGAGTTTAGAGTGAAAGATGTAGAGTTTAGAGTGAAATGATGTAGAGTTTAGAGTGAAATGTAGTAGAGTTTAGTGAAATGATGTAGAGTTTGAGTGAAATGTAGAGTTTAGAGAAATGTTGTAGAGTTTAGAGTGAAATGATGTAGAGTTTAGAGTGAAATGATGTAGAGTTTAGAGTGAAATGATGTAGAGTTAGAGTGAAATGATGTAGAGTTTAGTGAAATGATGTAGAGTTTAGAGTGAAATGATGTAGAGTTTAGAGTGAAATGATGTAGAGTTTAGAGTGAAATGATGTAGAGTTTAGAGTGAAATGATGTAGAGTTTAGAGAAATGTTGTAGAGTTTAGAGTGAAATGATGTAGAGTTTAGAGTGAAATGATGTAGAGTTTAGAGTGAAATGATGTAGAGTTTAGAGTGAAATGATGTAGAGTTTAGTGAAATGATGTAGAGTTTAGAGTGAAATGATGTAGAGTTTAGAGTGAAATGATGTAGAGTTTAGAGTGAAATGATGTAGAGTTTAGAGTGAAATGATGTAGAGTTTAGAGTGAAATGATGTAGAGTTTAGAGTGAAATGATGTAGAGTTTAGAGTGAAATATGTAGAGTTTAGTGAAATGATGTAGAGTTTAGTGAAATGATGTAGAGTTTAGAGTGAAATTATGTAGAGTTTAGAGTGAAATTATGTAGAGTTTAGAGTGAAATGATGTAGAGTTTAGAGTGAAATGTAGTAGAGTTTAGTGAAATGATGTAGAGTTTAGAGTGAAATGATGTAGAGTTTAGAGAAATGTTGTAGAGTTTAGAGTGAAATGATGTAGAGTTTAGAGTGAAATGATGTAGAGTTTAGAGTGAAATGATGTAGAGTTTAGAGTGAAATGATGTAGAGTTTAGTGAAATGTAGAGTTTAGAGTGAAATGATGTAGAGTTAGAGTGAAATGATGTAGAGTTTAGAGTGAAATGATGTAGAGTTTAGAGTGAAATGATGTAGAGTTTAGAGTGAAATGATGTAGAGTTTAGAGAAATGTTGTAGAGTTTAGAGTGAAATGATGTAGAGTTAGAGTGAAATGATGTAGAGTTTAGAGTGAAATGATGTAGAGTTTAGAGTGAAATGATGTAGAGTTTAGTGAAATGATGTAGAGTTTAGAGTGAATGATGTAGAGTTTAGTGAAATGATGTAGAGTTTAGAGTGAAATGATGTAGAGTTTAGAGTGAAATGATGTAGAGTTTAGAGTGAAATGATGTAGAGTTTAGAGTGAAATGATGTAGAGTTTAGAGTGAAATGTTGTAGAGTTTAGAGTGAAATGATGTAGAGTTTAGAGTGAAATGATGTAGAGTTTAGTGAAATGATGTAGAGTTTAGAGAAATGTTGTAGAGTTAGAGTGAAATGATGTAGAGTTTAGAGTGAAATGATGTAGAGTTTAGAGTGAAATGATGTAGAGTTTAGAGTGAAATGATGTAGAGTTTAGTGAAATGATGTAGAGTTTAGAGTGAAATGATGTAGAGTTTAGTGAAATGATGTAGAGTTTAGAGTGAAATGATGTAGAGTTTAGAGTGAAATGATGTAGAGTTTAGAGTGAAATGATGTAGAGTTTAGAGTGAAATGATGTAGAGTTTAGAGAAATGTTGTAGAGTTAGAGTGAAATGATGTAGAGTTTAGAGTGAAATGATGTAGAGTTTAGAGTGAAATGATGTAGAGTTTAGAGTGAAATGATGTAGAGTTTAGTGAAATGATGTAGAGTTTTAGAGTGAAATGATGTAGAGTTTAGTGAAATGATGTAGAGTTTAGAGTGAAATGATGTAGAGTTTAGAGTGAAATGATGTAGAGTTTAGAGTGAATGATGTAGAGTTTAGAGAAATGTTGTAGAGTTTAGAGTGAAATGATGTAGAGTTTAGAGTGAAATGATGTAGAGTTTAGAGTGAAATTATGTAGAGTTTAGAGTGAATGATGTAGAGTTTAGAGTGAAATGATGTAGAGTTTAGAGTGAAATGATGTAGAGTTTAGAGTGAAATGATGTAGAGTTTAGAGTGAAATGAGTAGAGTTTAGTGAAATGATGTAGAGTTTAGTGAAATGATGTAGAGTTTAGAGTGAAATTATGTAGAGTTAGAGTGAAATTATGTAGAGTTTAGAGTGAAATTATGTAGAGTTTAGAGTGAAATGATGTAGAGTTTTAGAGTGAAATGATGTAGAGTTTAGAGTGAAATGTAGTAGAGTTTAGTGAAATGATGTAGAGTTTAGAGTGAAATGATGTAGAGTTTAGAGAAATGTTGTAGAGTTTAGAGTGAAATGATGTAGAGTTTAGAGTGAAATGATGTAGAGTTTAGAGTGAAATGATGTAGAGTTTAGAGTGAATGATGTAGAGTTTAGTGAAATGATGTAGAGTTTAGAGTGAAATGATGTAGAGTTTAGTGAAATGATTAGAGTTTAGAGTGAAATGATGTAGAGTTTAGAGTGAAATGATGTAGAGTTTAGAGTGAAATGATGTAGAGTTTAGAGTGAAATGATGTAGAGTTTTAGAGTGAAATGATGTAGAGTTTAGAGAAATGTTGTAGAGTTTAGAGTGAAATGATGTAGAGTTTTAGAGTGAAATGATGTAGAGTTTAGAGTGAAATGATGTAGAGTTTAGAGTGAAATGATGTAGAGTTTAGTGAAATGATGTAGAGTTTTAGAGTGAAATGATGTAGAGTTTAGTGAAATGATGTAGAGTTTAGAGTGAAATGATGTAGAGTTTAGAGTGAAATGATGTAGAGTTAGAGTGAAATGATGTAGAGTTTAGAGTGAAATGATGTAGAGTTTAGAGTGAAATGTTGTAGAGTTTAGAGTGAAATGATGTAGAGTTTAGAGTGAAATGATGTAGAGTTTAGTGAATGATGTAGAGTTTAGAGAAATGTTGTAGAGTTTAGAGTGAAATGATGTAGAGTTTAGAGTGAAATGATGTAGAGTTTAGAGTGAAATGATGTAGAGTTTAGAGTGAAATGATGTAGAGTTTAGTGAAATGATGTAGAGTTTAGAGTGAAATGATGTAGAGTTTAGTGAAATGATGTAGAGTTTAGAGTGAAATGATGTAGAGTTTAGAGTGAAATGATGTAGAGTTTAGAGTGAAATGATGTAGAGTTTAGAGTGAAATGATGTAGAGTTTAGAGTGAAATGATGTAGAGTTAGAGAAATGTTGTAGAGTTTAGAGTGAAATGATGTAGAGTTTAGAGTGAAATGATGTAGAGTTTAGAGTGAAATGATGTGAGTTTAGAGTGAAATGATGTAGAGTTTAGTGAAATGATGTAGAGTTTAGAGTGAAATGATGTAGAGTTTAGTGAAATGATGTAGAGTTTAGAGTGAAATGATGTAGAGTTTAGAGTGAAATGATGTAGAGTTTAGAGTGAAATGATGTAGAGTTTAGAGTGAAATGATGTAGAGTTTAGAGTGAAATGTTGTAGAGTTTAGAGTGAAATGATGTAGAGTTTAGAGTGAAATGATGTAGAGTTTAGTGAAATGATGTAGAGTTTAGAGCAGGGGTGGGCATGTTACGGCCCGCGGGCCACATCCGGCCCGTTGGCCGGCCTTGGCCGGCCCGTGTGAGGTTGATCATAAATTATAATAACATAATGAAAAAAAACAGCAACCTTTTCAAAATAAAAGCAACACAGCTGTATTGCTTGCATGGCGTAAATACTTTTCTAACTGTGTTGCTTTTATTTTGAAAAGGAAGCTGCTGTTTTTTTTATTTATTTACGTAAACGCGCATGCCGTAACATTTACGAGTGATGCAGGCCGGCTAGTCCTCGAAATGTCCGCTAAGGGCAAAAAAAGAAAGATCGATACTGAATGCCGCGTTTTCAACAAGACATGGACCGCTAAGTATTTATTTACAGAAGTGAAAGGTAAAGCTGTGTGTTTAGTTTGTGGTGCGCAGGTCGCTGTGTTCAAGGAGTACAATTTGAGTCGCCACTATGCTACCAAACACGCAGATAAATACAAGAACCTGTCTGAGGAAGAGCGGGCAAAGGGGTCGGATGCTTTGCTAGCTAAGCTGCAAAGCCAACAACACATTTTCACAAAACATTCCACATCCAGAGATGCAGCTGTCAAGACGAGTTATGTCTTAAAAGTTAACCGTTTTCGGACGAAGAGTTCATTAAGGAGTGTTTGTTGGACACTAATATGCCCGGAGAAAAAGGAGGCATTTGAGAAAGTGCCGCTCTCCCGACGCACTGTTACGAGGAGAATTGAGGACATCGCGGGAAATCTGGAGCTTCAGCTGCAGAACAGAGCGGTCAACTTTGACTTTTTTTCCTTGGCTTTGGATGAGAGCTGCGATGTACGTGACACTGCCCAGCTACTCATCTTCCTACGTGGGATAACTACAGACTTCAAAATCACGGAGGAGCTGGCAGCCATGCAGTCAATGAAAGGTACAACAACAGGGAGTGATTTGTTCACGGAGGTAAATGCATGTGTGGAAAAGTTGGGACTGAAATGGGACAAGCTGGCAGGCGTGACAACGGATGGTTGTCCAAATCTGACAGGGAAAAATGTTGGACTATTGAAGAGAATGCAGGATAAAGTGACAGAAATTAACCCTGAGCAGAAATAGGTATTTTTGCATTGTATTATACATCAGGAAGTGTTGTGTAAGTCAGTGTTAAAAATTAACCATGTTGTTGATGTTGTAACTAAAATAGTTAACTTCATCAGGGCAAGAGCATTGAATCACAGACAGTTTGTTGCACTTTTGGAGGAAAGTGAGACTGAACATCGTGACATACCCTACCATGCAGCTGTCAGGTGGCTCAGCCTGGGCAAAGTGCTGAAAAGAGTATGGGACCTGAGAGAAGAGATTCAAGACTTCTGTGTGAAGAAAGGAAACGACATCCCACAGCTTTCAGATGCAGACTGGATGGCAGACCTTGGTTTTGCTGTAGATGTGACTGCACTAATGAGTGAACTAAATGTCAAACTGCAAGGCAAGGGCCTTTTTGTGCATGACATGTACAGTGCAGTGAAGGCTTTCATGAGAAAGCTGCAGCTTCTCTCAAGCCAAATGGAGGACAACATTCTCACGCACTTGCCAACACTGAAGGAAGCCACACCATCAGCTGATCACCTCCAGAGGTACTCATCCATGTTAGAAGCACTGCATGGTGAGTTTTCAAGGCGATTTAAAGACTTCAAAACAGTTGAGAATGAAATGAACATGATCTTTTCCCCATTTACATGCCATGTGGATGATGCACCCAGTGATGTTCAGCTTGAACTCATTGACCTGCAGTCTGACACACTTCTGTCAGAGCACTTTAGGTCAGTCTCACTGCCTGAGTTTTACTCTTCCCTGAAAGAGGAGAACTTTCCACACATCAGGAGACGTGCTCAGAAGATGATGGTCCTCTTTGGATCTACCTACATATGTGAACAGACATTCTCAGTGATGAAGTTCAACAAATCCAGATACAGATCCTCTATCACTGATGATCACCTCTCAGCTGTCCTTCGCATATCCACCTCAGACATTGAACCAGATTTCCGTGCACTTGTTCAAGCCCAAGACAGACTGGATTTTTCTCACTGAACAAGTAAAATTAACTGAAAAACAAAAATCAAAAGCACTCATTTCTTTTTGTATAAAGCTGATTCATTTCTTATCTTTAACATACTGTAAAACACCTTTTCAGTATTGGTATATTGAGCAGAATTAAGTTCAACTTATTTTTGATTCGGCCCCCCAACACAGCTCGAGTTTCTGAAGTGGCCCCTTGTAAAAAATTGCCCACCCTGGTTTAGAGTGAAATGATGTAGAGTTTAGAGTGAAATGTTGTAGAGTTTAGAGTGAAATGATGTAGAGTTTAGAGTGAAATGATGTAGAGTTTTAGAGTGAAATGTTGTAGAGTTTAGAGTGAAATGTTGTAGAGTTTAGAGTGAAATGATGTAGAGTTTAGAGAAATGTTGTAGAGTTTAGAGTGAAATGTAGTAGAGTTTAGTGAAATGATGTAGAGTTTAGTGAAATGATGTAGAGTTTAGAGTGAAATGATGTAGAGTTTAGAGTGAAATGATGTAGAGTTTAGAGTGAAATGTAGTAGAGTTTAGAGAAATGTTGTAGAGTTTAGAGTGAAATGATGTAGAGTTTAGAGTGAAATGATGTAGAGTTTAGAGTGAAATGATGTAGAGTTTAGAGTGAAATGATGTAGAGTTTAGAGTGAAATGATGTAGAGTTTAGAGTGAAATGATGTAGAGTTTAGAGAAATGTTGTAGAGTTTAGAGTGAAATGATGTAGAGTTTAGAGTGAAATGATGTAGAGTTTAGAGAAATGTTGTAGAGTTTAGAGTGAAATGATGTAGAGTTTAGAGTGAAATGATGTAGAGTTTAGAGTGAAATGATGTAGAGTTTAGAGTGAAATGATGTAGAGTTTAGAGTGAAATGATGTAGAGTTTAGAGTGAAATGATGTAGAGTTTAGAGTGAAATGATGTAGAGTTTAGTGAAATGATGTAGAGTTTAGTGAAATGATGTAGAGTTTAGAGTGAAATGATGTAGAGTTTAGTGAAATGATGTAGAGTTTATTGAAATGTTGTAGAGTTTAGAGTGAAATGATGTAGAGTTTAGAGTGAAATTATGTAGAGTTTAGAGTGAAATGATGTAGAGTTTAGAGTGAAATTATGTAGAGTTTAGAGTGAAATTATGTAGAGTTTAGAGTGAAATGATGTAGAGTTTAGAGTGAAATTATGTAGAGTTTAGAGTGAAATGATGTAGAGTTTAGTGAAATGTTGTAGAGTTTAGAGTGAAATGATGTAGAGTTTAGAGTGAAATGATGTAGAGTTTAGTGAAATGTTGTAGAGTTTAGAGTGAAATGATGTAGAGTTTAGAGTGAAATGATGTAGAGTTTAGAGTGAAATTATGTAGAGTTTAGAGTGAAATGATGTAGAGTTTAGTGAAATGATGTAGAGTTTAGAGTGAAATTATGTAGAGTTTAGAGTGAAATGATGTAGAGTTTAGAGTGAAATGATGTAGAGTTTAGAGTGAAATGATGTAGAGTTTAGAGTGAAATGATGTAGAGTTTAGTGAAATGTTGTAGAGTTTAGAGTGAAATTATGTAGAGTTTAGAGTGAAATTATGTAGAGTTTAGAGTGAAATTATGTAGAGTTTAGAGTGAAATGATGTAGAGTTTAGAGTGAAATGATGTAGAGTTTAGAGTGAAATTATGTAGAGTTTAGAGTGAAATGATGTAGAGTTTAGAGTAGAGTTTAGAGTGAAATTATGTAGAGTTTAGAGTGAAATGATGTAGAGTTTAGAGTGAAATTATGTAGAGTTTAGAGTGAAATTATGTAGAGTTTAGAGTGAAATGATGTAGAGTTTAGAGTGAAATGATGTAGAGTTTAGAGTGAAATGATGTAGAGTTTAGAGTGAAATTATGTAGAGTTTAGAGTGAAATGATGTAGAGTTTAGAGTGAAATGATGTAGAGTTTAGAGTGAAATGATGTAGAGTTTAGAGTGAAATGATGTAGAGTTTAGAGTGAAATGATGTAGAGTTTAGTGAAATGATGTAGAGTTTAGTGAAATGATGTAGAGTTTAGAGTGAAATTATGTAGAGTTTAGAGTGAAATTATGTAGAGTTTAGAGTGAAATTATGTAGAGTTTAGAGTGAAATGATGTAGAGTTTAGAGTGAAATGATGTAGAGTTTAGAGTGAAATGTAGTAGAGTTTTAGTGAAATGATGTAGAGTTTAGTGAAATGTTGTAGAGTTTAGTGAAATGATGTAGAGTTTAGAGTGAAATGATGTAGAGTTTAGAGTGAAATGATGTAGAGTTTAGTGAAATGTTGTAGAGTTTAGAGTGAAATTATGTAGAGTTTAGAGTGAAATTATGTAGAGTTTAGAGTGAAATTATGTAGAGTTTAGAGTGAAATGATGTAGAGTTTAGAGTGAAATGATGTAGAGTTTAGAGTGAAATGATGTAGAGTTTAGAGTGAAATGATGTAGAGTTTAGTGAAATGATGTAGAGTTTAGTGAAATGATGTAGAGTTTAGAGTGAAATGATGTAGAGTTTAGTGAAATGATGTAGAGTTTAGAGTGAAATGATGTAGAGTTTAGAGTGAAATTATGTAGAGTTTAGAGTGAAATGATGTAGAGTTTAGAGTGAAATTATGTAGAGTTTAGAGTGAAATGATGTAGAGTTTAGAGTGAAATGATGTAGAGTTTAGAGTGAAATGATGTAGAGTTTAGAGTGAAATGTAGTAGAGTTTAGTGAAATGATGTAGAGTTTTAGTGAAATGTTGTAGAGTTTAGTGAAATGATGTAGAGTTTAGAGTGAAATGATGTAGAGTTTAGAGTGAAATGATGTAGAGTTTAGTGAAATGATGTAGAGTTTAGAGTGAAATGATGTAGAGTTTAGAGTGAAATGATGTAGAGTTTAGAGTGAAATGTTGTAGAGTTTAGAGTGAAATGATGTAGAGTTTAGAGTGAAATGATGTAGAGTTTAGAGTGAAATGATGTAGAGTTAAAGTGAAATGATGTAGTGTTTAGAGTGAAATGTTGTAGAGGTTTAGAGTGAAATGATGTAGAGTTTAGAGAAATGTTGTAGAGTTTAGAGTGAAATGTTGTAGAGTCTAGAGTGAAATGATGTAGTTTAGAGTGAAATGATGTAGAGTTTAGAGTGAAATGATGTAGAGTTTAGAGTGAAATGATGTAGAGTTTAGAGTGAAATGTTGTAGAGTCTAGAGTGAAATGATGTAGAGTTTAGAGTGAAATGATGTAGAGTTTAGAGTGAAATGTTGTAGAGTCTAGAGTGAAATGATGTAGAGTTTAGAGTGAAATGATGTAGAGTTTAGAGTGAAATGATGTAGAGTTTAGAGTGAAATGATGTAGAGTTGTGAAATGATGTAGAGTTTAGAGTGAAATGATGTAGAGTTTAGTGAAATGTTGTAGAGTTTAGTGAATGATGTAGAGTTTAGAGTGAAATGATGTAGAGTTTAGAGTGAAATGTTGTAGAGTTTAGAGTGAAATGATGTAAGTTTAAAGTGAAATGATGTAGAGTTTAGAGTGAAATGATGTAGAGTTTAGAGTGAAATGTTGTAGAGTTTAGAGTGAAATGATGTAGAGTTTAGAGTGAAATGATGTAGAGTTTAGAGTGAAATGATGTAGAGTTTAGAGTGAAATGTTGTAGAGTTTAGAGTGAAATGATGTAGAGTTTAGAGTGAAATGATGTAGAGTTTAGAGTGAAATGATGTAGAGTTTAGTGAAATGATGTAGAGTTTAGAGTGAAATGTTGTAGAGTTTAGAGTGAAATGTTGTAGAGTTTAGAGTGAAATGATGTAGAGTTTAGAGTGAAATGATGTAGAGTTTAGAGTGAAATGATGTAGAGTTTAGAGTGAAATGATGTAGAGTTTAGTGAAATGATGTAGAGTTTAGAGTGAAATGTTGTAGAGTTAGAGTGAAATGTTGTAGAGTTTAGTGAAATGATGTAGAGTTTAGAGTGAAATGTAGTAGAGTTTAGTGAAATGATGTAGAGTTTAGTGAAATGTTGTAGAGTTTAGTGAAATGTTGTAGAGTTTAGAGTGAAATGATGTAGAGTTTAGAGTGAAATGTTGTAGAGTTTAGAGTGAAATGATGTAGAGTTTAGAGTGAAATGATGTAGAGTTTAGAGTGAAATGTTGTAGAGTTTAGAGTGAAATGATGTAGAGTTTAAAGTGAAATGATGTAGTGTTTAGAGTGAAATGTTGTAGAGTTTAGAGTGAAATTATGTAGAGTTTAGAGAAATGTTGTAGAGTTTAGAGTGAAATGTTGTAGAGTCTAGAGTGAAATGATGTAGAGTTTAGAGTGAAATGATGTAGAGTTTAGAGTGAAATGATGTAGAGTTTAGAGTGAAATGATGTAGAGTTTAGAGTGAAATGATGTAGAGTTTAGTGAAATGTTGTAGAGTTTAGTGAAATGATGTAGAGTTTAGAGTGAAATGATGTAGAGTTTAGAGTGAAATGTTGTAGAGTTTAGAGTGAAATGTAGAGTTTAAAGTGAAATGATGTAGAGTTTAGAGTGAAATGATGTAGAGTTAAAGTGAAATGATGTAGAGTTTAAAGTGAAATGATGTAGAGTTTAGAGTGAAATGATGTAGAGTTTAAAGTGAATGATGTAGAGTTTAGTGAAATGTTTAGAGTTTAGAGTGAAATGTTGTAGAGTTTAGAGTGAAATGATGTAGAGTTTAAAGTGAAATGATGTAGAGTTTAGAGTGAAATGATGTAGAGTTTAGAGTGAAATGATGTAGAGTTTAAAGTGAAATGATGTAGAGTTTAGTGAAATGTTGTAGAGTTTAGAGTGAAATGTTGTAGAGTTTAGAGTGAAATGTTGTAGATTTAGTGAAATGTTGTAGAGTTTAGTGAAATGATGTAGAGTTTAGAGTGAAATGATGTAGAGTTTAAAGTGAAATGTTGTAGAGTTTAGAGTGAAATGATGTAGAGTTTAGAGTGAAATGTTGTAGAGTTTAGAGTGAAATGATGTAGAGTTTAGTGAAATGTTGTAGAGTTTAGAGTGAAATGATGTAGAGTTTAGAGTGAAATGATGTAGAGTTTAGAGTGAAATGATGTAGAGTTTAGAGTGAAATGATGTAGAGTTTAGAGTGAAATGATGTAGAGTTTAGAGTGAAATGATGTAGAGTTTAGAGTGAAATGTTGTAGAGTTTAGAGTGAAATGTTGTAGAGTTTAGAGTGAAATGATGTAGAGTTTAGAGTGAAATGATGTAGAGTTTAGAGTGAAATGTTGTAGAGTTTAGAGTGAAATGATGTAGAGTTTAGAGTGAAATGTTGTAGAGTTTAGAGTGAAATGATGTAGAGTTTAGAGTGAAATGTTGTAGAGTTTAGAGTGAAATGATGTAGAGTTTAGAGTGAAATGTTGTAGAGTTTAGAGTGAAATGATGTAGAGTTTAGAGTGAAATGTTGTAGAGTTTAGAGTGAAATGATGTAGAGTTTAGAGTGAAATGATGTAGAGTTTAGAGTGAAATGATGTAGAGTTTAGAGAAATGTTGTAGAGTTTAGAGTGAAATGATGTAGAGTTTAGAGTGAAATGATGTAGAGTTTAGAGTGAAATGATGTAGAGTTTAGAGTGAAATGATGTAGAGTTTAGAGTGAAATGATGTAGAGTTTAAAGTGAAATGATGTAGAGTTTAGAGTGAAATGTTGTAGAGTTTAGAGTGAAATGTTGTAGAGTTTAGAGTGAAATGATGTAGAGTTTAGAGTGAAATGATGTAGAGTTTAAAGTGAAATGATTAGAGTTTAGAGTGAAATGTTGTAGAGTTTAGAGTGAAATGTTGTAGAGTTTAGAGTGAAATGTTGTAGAGTTTAGAGTGAATGATGTAGAGTTTAGAGTGAAATGATGTAGAGTTTAGAGTGAAATGTTGTAGAGTTTAGAGTGAAATGTTGTAGAGTTTAGAGTGAAATGATGTAGATTTAGAGTGAAATGATAGAGTTTAGAGTGAAATGATGTAGAGTTTAAAGTGAAATGATGTAGAGTTTTAGAGTGAAATGTTGTAGAGTTTAGAGTGAAATGTTGTAGAGTTTAGAGTGAAATGTTGTAGATTTAGAGTGAAATGATGTAGAGTTTAGAGTGAAATGATGTAGAGTTTAGTGAAATGTTGTAGAGTTTAGAGTGAAATGTTGTAGAGTTTAGTGAAATGATGTAGAGTTTAGTGAAATGATGTAGAGTTTAGAGTGAAATGATGTAGAGTTTAGAGTGAAATGATGTAGAGTTTAGAGTGAAATGATGTAGAGTTTAGAGTGAAATGATGTAGAGTTTAGAGTGAAATGATGTAGAGTTTAGAGTGAATGATGTAGAGTTTAGAGTGAAATGTTGTAGAGTTTAGAGTGAAATGAGTAGAGTTTGTGAAATGATGTAGAGTTTAGAGTGAATGATGTAGAGTTTTAGAGTGAAATGATGTAGAGTTTAGAGTGAAATGATGTAGAGTTAGAGTGAAATGTTGTAGAGTTTAGAGAAATGATGTAGAGTTTAGAGTGAAATGTTGTAGAGTTTAGAGTGAAATGTTGTAGAGTTTAGAGAGAAATGATGTAGAGTTTAGTGAAATGATGTAGAGTTTAGAGTGAAATGATGTAGAGTTTAGAGTGAATGATGTAGAGTTTAGAGTGAAATGATGTAGAGTTTAAAGTGAAATGATGTAGAGTTTAGAGTGAAATGTTGTAGAGTTTAGAGTGAAATGATGTAGAGTTTAAAGTGAAATGATGTAGAGTTTAAAGTGAAATGATGTAGAGTTAGAGTGAAATGATGTAGATTTAGAGTGAAATGATGTAGAGTTTAGTGAAATGATGTAGAGTTTAGAGTGAAATGATGTAGAGTTTAGAGTGAAATGATGTAGAGTTTAGAGTGAAATGATGTAGAGTTTAGTGAATGATGTAGAGTTTAGAGTGAAATGTTGTAGAGTTTAGAGTGAATGTTGTAGAGTTTAGAGTGAAATGTTGTAGAGTTTAGAGTGAAATGTTGTAGAGTTTAGAGTGAAATGATGTAGAGTTTAAAGTGAAATGATGTAGAGTTTAGAGTGAAATGTTGTAGAGTTTAGAGTGAAATGATGTAGAGTTTAAAGTGAAATGATGTAGAGTTTAAAGTGAAATGATGTAGAGTTTAGAGTGAAATGATGTAGAGTTTAGAGTGAAATGATGTAGAGTTTAGAGTGAAATGATGTAGAGTTTAGTGAATGATGTAGAGTTTAGAGTGAAATGATGTAGAGTTTAGAGTGAAATGATGTAGAGTTTAGAGTGAAATGATGTAGAGTTTAGTGAAATGATGTAGAGTTTAGAGTGAAATGTTGTTAGAGTTTAGAGTGAAATGATGTAGAGTTTAGAGTGAAATGATGTAGAGTTTAGAGAAATGTTGTAGAGTTTAGAGTGAAATGATGTAGAGTTTAGAGTGAAATGATGTAGAGTTTAGAGAAATGATGTAGAGTTTAGAGTGAAATGATGTAGAGTTTAGTGAAATGATGTAGAGTTTAGAGTGAAATGATGTAGAGTTTAGAGTGAAATGATGTAGAGTTTAGAGTGAAATGATGTAGAGTTTAGTGAAATGATGTAGAGTTTAGAGTGAAATGTTGTAGAGTTTAGAGTGAAATGATGTAGAGTTTAGAGTGAAATGATGTAGAGTTTAGAGAAATGTTGTAGAGTTTAGAGTGAAATGATGTAGAGTTTAGAGTGAAATGATGTAGAGTTTAGAGAAATGATGTAGAGTTTAGAGTGAAATGATGTAAGAGTTTAGTGAAATGATGTAGAGTTTAGAGTGAAATGATGTAGAGTTTAGAGTGAAATGATGTAGAGTTTAGAGTGAAATGATGTAGAGTTTAGAGAAATGTTGTAGAGTTTAAGTGAAATGATGTAGAGTTTAGAGTGAAATGATGTAGAGTTTAGAGAAATGTTTGTAGAGTTTAGTGAAATGTTGTAGAGTTTAGAGTGAAATGATGTAGAGTTTAAAGTGAAATGATGTAGTGTTTTAGAGTGAATGATGTAGAGTTTAGAGTGAAATGATGTAGAGTTTAGAGTGAAATGATGTAGAGTTTAGAGTGAAATGATGTAGAGTTTAGAGTGAAATGATGTAGAGTTTAGAGTGAAATGATGTAGAGTTTAGAGTGAAATGATGTAGAGTTTAGAGAAATGTTGTAGAGTTTAGAGTGAAATGATGTAGAGTTTAGAGTGAAATGATGTAGAGTTTAGAGAAATGTTGTAGAGTTTAGAGTGAAATGATGTAGAGTTTAGAGTGAAATGATGTAGAGTTTTAGAGAATGTTGTAGAGTTTAGAGTGAAATGATGTAGAGTTTAGAGTGAAATGTTGTAGAGTTTAGTGAAATGATGTAGAGTTTAGTGAAATGATGTAGAGTTTAGTGAAATGATGTAGAGTTTAGAGTGAAATGATGTAGAGTTTAGAGTGAAATGTTGTAGAGTTTAGATTGAAATGATGTAGAGTTTAGAGTGAAATG
>JAAOOA010003388.1:15000-20541 GCA_012861695.1 Trematomus loennbergii | reverse complement strand
TGAGTCAGCCTGCCAACAAGCAGCAGTGTGCTGTCATTTGAAACATATTCCCCCACAGTTTAACACAGTTTTACCTGTGTTTTGAGGCTTCTTTCCTGGGTCAATGTGTCCTCTTTCTCCCCCCTGGGTGTGTGTGAGAGACCAGTGAAGTGAGTCAGCCTGCCAACAAGCAGCAGTGTGCTGTCATTTGAAACATATTCCCCCACAGTTTAACACAGTTTTACCTGTGTTTTGAGGCTTCTTTCCTGGGTCAATGTGTCCTCTTTCTCCCCCCTGGGTGTGTGTGTGAGACCAGTGAAGTGAGTCAGCCTGCCAACAAGCAGCAGTGTGCTGTCATTTGAAACATGTTCCTCCACACTGTGACTCTGCTGTAGCCAGCTTTCGAGCACTCTTTCCTGGGTAAATGTGTCCTCTTTCTCCCCCCCCTGGGTGTGTGTGAGACCAGTGAAGTGAGTCAGCCTGCCAACAAGCAGCAGTGTGCTGTCATTTGAAACATGTTCCTCCACACTGTGACTCTGCTGTAGCCAGCTTTCGAGCACTCTTTCCTGGGTAAATGTGTCCTCTTTCTCCCCCCCCTGGGTGTGTGTGAGACAAGTGAAGTGAGTCAGCCTGCCAACAAGCAGCAGTGTGCTGTCATTTGAAACATGTTCCCCCACACTTTAACACAGTTTTACCTGTGTTTTGAGGCTTCTTTCCTGGGTCAATGTGTCCTCTTTCTCCCCCCTGGGTGTGTGTGAGAGACCAGTGAAGTGAGTCAGCCTGCCAACAAGCAGCAGTGTGCTGTCATTTGAAACATGTTCCCCCACACTTTAACACAGTTTTACCTGTGTTTTGAGGCTTCTTTCCTGGGTCAATGTGTCCTCTTTCTCCCCCCTGGGTGTGTGTGTGAGACCAGTGAAGTGAGTCAGCCTGCCAACAAGCAGCAGTGTGCTGTCATTTGAAACATGTTCCTCCACACTGTGACTCTGCTGTAGCCAGCTTTCGAGCACTCTTTCCTGGGTAAATGTGTCCTCTTTCTCCCCCCCCTGGGTGTGTGTGAGACAAGTGAAGTGAGTCAGCCTGCCAACAAGCAGCAGTGTGCTGTCATTTGAAACATGTTCCCCCACACTTTAACACAGTTTTACCTGTGTTTTGAGGCTTCTTTCCTGGGTCAATGTGTCCTCTTTCTCCCCCCTGGGTGTGTGTGTGAGACCAGTGAAGTGAGTCAGCCTGCCAACAAGCAGCAGTGTGCTGTCATTTGAAACATGTTCCTCCACACTGTGACTCTGCTGTAGCCAGCTTTCGAGCACTCTTTCCTGGGTAAATGTGTCCTCTTTCTCCCCCCCCTGGGTGTGTGTGAGACAAGTGAAGTGAGTCAGCCTGCCAACAAGCAGCAGTGTGCTGTCATTTGAAACATGTTCCCCCACACTTTAACACAGTTTTACCTGTGTTTTGAGGCTTCTTTCCTGGGTCAATGTGTCCTCTTTCTCCCCCCTGGGTGTGTGTGTGAGACCAGTGAAGTGAGTCAGCCTGCCAACAAGCAGCAGTGTGCTGTCATTTGAAACATGTTCCTCCACACTGTGACTCTGCTGTAGCCAGCTTTCGAGCACTCTTTCCTGGGTAAATGTGTCCTCTTTCTCCCCCCCCTGGGTGTGTGTGAGACAAGTGAAGTGAGTCAGCCTGCCAACAAGCAGCAGTGTGCTGTCATTTGAAACATGTTCCCCCACACTTTAACACAGTTTTACCTGTGTTTTGAGGCTTCTTTCCTGGGTCAATGTGTCCTCTTTCTCCCCCCTGGGTGTGTGTGTGAGACCAGTGAAGTGAGTCAGCCTGCCAACAAGCAGCAGTGTGCTGTCATTTGAAACATGTTCCTCCACACTGTGACTCTGCTGTAGCCAGCTTTCGAGCACTCTTTCCTGGGTAAATGTGTCCTCTTTCTCCCCCCCCTGGGTGTGTGTGAGACAAGTGAAGTGAGTCAGCCTGCCAACAAGCAGCAGTGTGCTGTCATTTGAAACATGTTCCCCCACACTTTAACACAGTTTTACCTGTGTTTTGAGGCTTCTTTCCTGGGTCAATGTGTCCTCTTTCTCCCCCCTGGGTGTGTGTGTGAGACCAGTGAAGTGAGTCAGCCTGCCAACAAGCAGCAGTGTGCTGTCATTTGAAACATGTTCCTCCACACTGTGACTCTGCTGTAGCCAGCTTTCGAGCACTCTTTCCTGGGTAAATGTGTCCTCTTTCTCCCCCCCCTGGGTGTGTGTGAGACAAGTGAAGTGAGTCAGCCTGCCAACAAGCAGCAGTGTGCTGTCATTTGAAACATGTTCCCCCACACTTTAACACAGTTTTACCTGTGTTTTGAGGCTTCTTTCCTGGGTCAATGTGTCCTCTTTCTCCCCCCTGGGTGTGTGTGTGAGACCAGTGAAGTGAGTCAGCCTGCCAACAAGCAGCAGTGTGCTGTCATTTGAAACATGTTCCTCCACACTGTGACTCTGCTGTAGCCAGCTTTCGAGCACTCTTTCCTGGGTAAATGTGTCCTCTTTCTCCCCCCCCTGGGTGTGTGTGAGACAAGTGAAGTGAGTCAGCCTGCCAACAAGCAGCAGTGTGCTGTCATTTGAAACATGTTCCCCCACACTTTAACACAGTTTTACCTGTGTTTTGAGGCTTCTTTCCTGGGTCAATGTGTCCTCTTTCTCCCCCCTGGGTGTGTGTGTGAGACCAGTGAAGTGAGTCAGCCTGCCAACAAGCAGCAGTGTGCTGTCATTTGAAACATGTTCCTCCACACTGTGACTCTGCTGTAGCCAGCTTTCGAGCACTCTTTCCTGGGTAAATGTGTCCTCTTTCTCCCCCCCCTGGGTGTGTGTGAGACAAGTGAAGTGAGTCAGCCTGCCAACAAGCAGCAGTGTGCTGTCATTTGAAACATGTTCCCCCACACTTTAACACAGTTTTACCTGTGTTTTGAGGCTTCTTTCCTGGGTCAATGTGTCCTCTTTCTCCCCCCTGGGTGTGTGTGAGAGACCAGTGAAGTGAGTCAGCCTGCCAACAAGCAGCAGTGTGCTGTCATTTGAAACATATTCCCCCACAGTTTAACACAGTTTTACCTGTGTTTTGAGGCTTCTTTCCTGGGTCAATGTGTCCTCTTTCTCCCCCCCCTGGGTGTGTGTGAGACAAGTGAAGTGAGTCAGCCTGCCAACAAGCAGCAGTGTGCTGTCATTTGAAACATGTTCCCCCACACTTTAACACAGTTTTACCTGTGTTTTGAGGCTTCTTTCCTGGGTCAATGTGTCCTCTTTCTCCCCCCTGGGTGTGTGTGAGAGACCAGTGAAGTGAGTCAGCCTGCCAACAAGCAGCAGTGTGCTGTCATTTGAAACATGTTCCTCCACACTGTGACTCTGCTGTAGCCAGCTTTCGAGCACTCTTTCCTGGGTAAATGTGTCCTCTTTCTCCCCCCCCTGGGTGTGTGTGAGACAAGTGAAGTGAGTCAGCCTGCCAACAAGCAGCAGTGTGCTGTCATTTGAAACATGTTCCCCCACACTGTAACACACTTTTACCTGTGTTTTGAGGCTTCTTTCCTGGGTCAATGTGTCCTCTTTCTCCCCCCTGGGTGTGTGTGTGAGACCAGTGAAGTGAGTCAGCCTGCCAACAAGCAGCAGTGTGCTGTCATTTGAAACATGTTCCCCACACTTTAACACAGTTTTACCTGTGTTTTGAGGCTTCTTTCCTGGGTCAATGTGTCCTCTTTCTCCCCCCTGGGTGTGTGTGAGAGACCAGTGAAGTGAGTCAGCCTGCCAACAAGCAGCAGTGTGCTGTCATTTGAAACATATTCCCCCACAGTTTAACACAGTTTTACCTGTGTTTTGAGGCTTCTTTCCTGGGTCAATGTGTCCTCTTTCTCCCCCCTGGGTGTGTGTGAGACCAGTGAAGTGAGTCAGCCTGCCAACAAGCAGCAGTGTGCTGTCATTTGAAACATGTTCCTCCACACTGTGACTCTGCTGTAGCCAGCTTTCGAGCACTCTTTCCTGGGTAAATGTGTCCTCTTTCTCCCCCCCCTGGGTGTGTGTGAGACAAGTGAAGTGAGTCAGCCTGCCAACAAGCAGCAGTGTGCTGTCATTTGAAACATGTTCCCCCACACTTTAACACAGTTTTACCTGTGTTTTGAGGCTTCTTTCCTGGGTCAATGTGTCCTCTTTCTCCCCCCTGGGTGTGTGTGTGAGACCAGTGAAGTGAGTCAGCCTGCCAACAAGCAGCAGTGTGCTGTCATTTGAAACATGTTCCTCCACACTGTGACTCTGCTGTAGCCAGCTTTCGAGCACTCTTTCCTGGGTAAATGTGTCCTCTTTCTCCCCCCCCTGGGTGTGTGTGAGACAAGTGAAGTGAGTCAGCCTGCCAACAAGCAGCAGTGTGCTGTCATTTGAAACATGTTCCCCCACACTTTAACACAGTTTTACCTGTGTTTTGAGGCTTCTTTCCTGGGTCAATGTGTCCTCTTTCTCCCCCCTGGGTGTGTGTGTGAGACCAGTGAAGTGAGTCAGCCTGCCAACAAGCAGCAGTGTGCTGTCATTTGAAACATGTTCCTCCACACTGTGACTCTGCTGTAGCCAGCTTTCGAGCACTCTTTCCTGGGTAAATGTGTCCTCTTTCTCCCCCCCTGGGTGTGTGTGAGACAAGTGAAGTGAGTCAGCCTGCCAACAAGCAGCAGTGTGCTGTCATTTGAAACATGTTCCCCCACAGTTTAACACAGTTTTACCTGTGTTTTGAGGCTTCTTTCCTGGGTCAATGTGTCCTCTTTCTCCCCCCTGGGTGTGTGTGTGAGACCAGTGAAGTGAGTCAGCCTGCCAACAAGCAGCAGTGTGCTGTCATTTGAAACATGTTCCCCACACTGTGACTCTGCTGTAGCCAGCTTTCGAGCACTCTTTCCTGGGTAAATGTGTCCTCTTTCTCCCCCCCTGGGTGTGTGTGAGACAAGTGAAGTGAGTCAGCCTGCCAACAAGCAGCAGTGTGCTGTCATTTGAAACATGTTCCCCCACACTTTAACACAGTTTTACCTGTGTTTTGAGGCTTCTTTCCTGGGTCAATGTGTCCTCTTTCTCCCCCCTGGGTGTGTGTGAGAGACCAGTGAAGTGAGTCAGCCTGCCAACAAGCAGCAGTGTGCTGTCATTTGAAACATGTTCCCCCACACTTTAACACAGTTTTACCTGTGTTTTGAGGCTTCTTTCCTGGGTCAATGTGTCCTCTTTCTCCCCCCTGGGTGTGTGTGAGAGACCAGTGAAGTGAGTCAGCCTGCCAACAAGCAGCAGTGTGCTGTCATTTGAAACATATTCCCCCACAGTTTAACACAGTTTTACCTGTGTTTTGAGGCTTCTTTCCTGGGTCAATGTGTCCTCTTTCTCCCCCCTGGGTGTGTGTGAGACAAGTGAAGTGAGTCAGCCTGCCAACAAGCAGCAGTGTGCTGTCATTTGAAACATGTTCCTCCACACTGTGACTCTGCTGTAGCCAGCTTTCGAGCACTCTTTCCTGGGTAAATGTGTCCTCTTTCTCCCCCCTGGGTGTGTGTGAGACAAGTGAAGT
>JAAOOA010003388.1:0-2500 GCA_012861695.1 Trematomus loennbergii | reverse complement strand
GCTGTCATTTGAAACATGTTCCTCCACACTGTGACTCTGCTGTAGCCAGCTTTCGAGCACTCTTTCCTGGGTAAATGTGTCCTCTTTCTCCCCCCCCTGGGTGTGTGTGAGACCAGTGAAGTGAGTCAGCCTGCCAACAAGCAGCAGTGTGCTGTCATTTGAAACATGTTCCCCCACACTTTAACACAGTTTTACCTGTGTTTTGAGGCTTCTTTCCTGGGTCAATGTGTCCTCTTTCTCCCCCCTGGGTGTGTGTGTGAGACCAGTGAAGTGAGTCAGCCTGCCAACAAGCAGCAGTGTGCTGTCATTTGAAACATATTCCTCCACACTGTGACTCTGCTGTAGCCAGCTTTCGAGCACTCTTTCCTGGGTAAATGTGTCCTCTTTCTCCCCCCCCTGGGTGTGTGTGAGACAAGTGAAGTGAGTCAGCCTGCCAACAAGCAGCAGTGTGCTGTCATTTGAAACATATTCCCCCACAGTTTAACACAGTTTTACCTGTGTTTTGAGGCTTCTTTCCTGGGTCAATGTGTCCTCTTTCTCCCCCTGGGTGTGTGTGTGAGACAGTGAAGTGAGTCAGCCTGCCAACAAGCAGCAGTGTGCTGTCATTTGAAACATGTTCCTCCACACTGTGACTCTGCTGTAGCCAGCTTTCGAGCACTCTTTCCTGGGTAAATGTGTCCTCTTTCTCCCCCCCCTGGGTGTGTGTGAGACAAGTGAAGTGAGTCAGCCTGCCAACAAGCAGCAGTGTGCTGTCATTTGAAACATGTTCCCCCACACTTTAACACAGTTTTACCTGTGTTTTGAGGCTTCTTTCCTGGGTCAATGTGTCCTCTTTCTCCCCCCTGGGTGTGTGTGAGAGACCAGTGAAGTGAGTCAGCCTGCCAACAAGCAGCAGTGTGCTGTCATTTGAAACATATTCCCCCACAGTTTAACACAGTTTTACCTGTGTTTTGAGGCTTCTTTCCTGGGTCAATGTGTCCTCTTTCTCCCCCCTGGGTGTGTGTGAGAGACCAGTGAAGTGAGTCAGCCTGCCAACAAGCAGCAGTGTGCTGTCATTTGAAACATATTCCCCCACAGTTTAACACAGTTTTACCTGTGTTTTGAGGCTTCTTTCCTGGGTCAATGTGTCCTCTTTCTCCCCCCTGGGTGTGTGTGTGAGACCAGTGAAGTGAGTCAGCCTGCCAACAAGCAGCAGTGTGCTGTCATTTGAAACATGTTCCTCCACACTGTGACTCTGCTGTAGCCAGCTTTCGAGCACTCTTTCCTGGGTAAATGTGTCCTCTTTCTCCCCCCCTGGGTGTGTGTGAGACCAGTGAAGTGAGTCAGCCTGCCAACAAGCAGCAGTGTGCTGTCATTTGAAACATGTTCCTCCACACTGTGACTCTGCTGTAGCCAGCTTTCGAGCACTCTTTCCTGGGTAAATGTGTCCTCTTTCTCCCCCCCCTGGGTGTGTGTGAGACAAGTGAAGTGAGTCAGCCTGCCAACAAGCAGCAGTGTGCTGTCATTTGAAACATGTTCCCCCACACTTTAACACAGTTTTACCTGTGTTTTGAGGCTTCTTTCCTGGGTCAATGTGTCCTCTTTCTCCCCCCTGGGTGGTGTGAGAGACCAGTGAAGTGAGTCAGCCTGCCAACAAGCAGCAGTGTGCTGTCATTTGAAACATGTTCCCCCACACTTTAACACAGTTTTACCTGTGTTTTGAGGCTTCTTTCCTGGGTCAATGTGTCCTCTTTCTCCCCCCTGGGTGTGTGTGTGAGACCAGTGAAGTGAGTCAGCCTGCCAACAAGCAGCAGTGTGCTGTCATTTGAAACATGTTCCTCCACACTGTGACTCTGCTGTAGCCAGCTTTCGAGCACTCTTTCCTGGGTAAATGTGTCCTCTTTCTCCCCCCCTGGGTGTGTGTGAGACAAGTGAAGTGAGTCAGCCTGCCAACAAGCAGCAGTGTGCTGTCATTTGAAACATGTTCCCCCACACTTTAACACAGTTTTACCTGTGTTTTGAGGCTTCTTTCCTGGTCAATGTGTCCTCTTTCTCCCCCCTGGGTGTGTGTGTGAGACCAGTGAAGTGAGTCAGCCTGCCAACAAGCAGCAGTGTGCTGTCATTTGAAACATGTTCCTCCACACTGTGACTCTGCTGTAGCCAGCTTTCGAGCACTCTTTCCTGGGTAAATGTGTCCTCTTTCTCCCCCCCCTGGGTGTGTGTGAGACAAGTGAAGTGAGTCAGCCTGCCAACAAGCAGCAGTGTGCTGTCATTTGAAACATGTTCCCCACACTTTAACACAGTTTTACCTGTGTTTTGAGGCTTCTTTCCTGGGTCAATGTGTCCTCTTTCTCCCCCCTGGGTGTGTGTGTGAGACCAGTGAAGTGAGTCAGCCTGCCACAAGCAGCAGTGTGCTGTCATTTGAAACATGTTCCTCCACACTGTGACTCTGCTGTAGCCAGCTTTCGAGCACTCTTTCCTGGGTAATGTGTCCTCTTTCTCCCCCCTGGTGTGTGTGAGA
>JAAOOA010003387.1:0-20632 GCA_012861695.1 Trematomus loennbergii | reverse complement strand
TCCATTATTTAAGGGGGGCTCATAAAATGCTTTCATTATAAAGAATAAGTACTGAACCTACTGCTGAGATAATGGTAGTGTAATTATTGGACAGTAGGAGGCCTCAGTGAGAAATCTTCCTGTCAGTCCCACCCACTCATTACAGCTAAACATGACACCAGAAACTATTTTCACTTTCACTGAGGGCTGATTTTCAGGTATTTCTCGCTTTGATTTAGAGTCTTTATCTTGCAAAGGTGCTCTTCTGTCAGGACAGAGTGAGACACATCCATGAAAAAAAAACATATGTTACAAAATAATTTTGTGCAACAGGGAAGACATGTATGTATTGCTCTGTGAAAGGGAACCATAGACTTATCATGACATTTTACAGTTTTTGAGACACATAATGTTTCAAGTGTAGAATAATCTCATATACAGTATAGTTTCAAAGACTGTATGTGCACAACACAAACACAAATGCCAGCCCTCTGAGAGGAAGATGCAGACTTTGCTTCTGTGAGATATTCAGCACTGCTTAAAACAGAACAATACTAATCAGAAATAGGTATATACAAATAAACACAATGCAATATTAAATAAACAAAGGCATGACAACCACAAATGCAAAAAATCATTGCATCTGCAAACGTTGCAATGCTGATTCCCTCATAGATAATTGGACGAGATTTTACCAGAAGCTCCAGATAAATCTACATCTCAAGATCACTATCTCAGTATTCAGTTAATAAGTGAGCCACATCTTGCATAGTTTTGGCCTTGCAGACTGCTTCCTGTACTCTGTTTTTGACAGATCATTTTCTGCACCTACCACCTAAATAAATGGGTCTATTTTTTAAAGTGGTGTGTATCTCCCCTTTTTTTAGCAGACATTTTTTATTTAATAATGGTGGAATGTACGAGCAGAGAGCAGCATTGTTAAACCCTTTTTTATTCACGAGCCACATTCATCCCGATTTTATCTCAAGTGGCGTGGACGAGTAAAACCATTGCATGATAAATAACAACACCTCAAAATGTTATTTTAGCGTAGAGAAATGCATTAACATTATGAAAATGGTCAAAATAAATGCCTTTGCAAAACAGATGATAAACAGCCAGAGGTTATAGGTGAAATTTCAACAATACTATATATAGTATCCACACTGACTCTGTCTGACGCCGAAAAGCTTGTCCGCGCCTCTGTCTCCTCCAGGCTGGACTACTGCAATGCTCTCCTCATCGGGATCCCTAAAAAAAGCATCCAGAAGCTCCAGTACATCCAGAACAGCACTGCTCGGATCCTGATGAGGGTGCGCAAATATGATCATATCACCCCCATCCTTAAATCACTACACTGGCTCCCCGTGGAACTGAGGATTGAATACAAGGTCCCCTTCCTCACTCACCAGTGTATCCATGGAACTGCCCCTCCCTACTTCAAGGAACTCCTCACCCCTCACACACACACACACACACACACACACACACACACACACACACACACACACACACACACACACACACACACACACACACACACACACACACACACACACACACACACACACACACACACACACACACACACACACACACACACACACACACCTAAAAGCATTGACAGTGCTGGGATAATGCTGCTCTGAAAAGACTTATTCAACTTTCTCAAATGGGTGTGCAGGAACTAAAACCTAACTGAGCAGTGAGAAGCTGAAGTGTCTGCTTGTCAGTCACGTCAAATATCATCAGTCCTTCTAAAGTATTTTGTTGTGAGTTGCTTTAGATGAATAAATCTGCTATGGCAACCCAGTCCGATATCCTGAAGTGTATCATGCACACAAACCAAGTTTAGTGTGGTCTAAAATTCCTCTCACGATCTGAGTCGCCAGGCACCACCATGACACCGAGATGAAGAACAACACAAAAAGGACAGATTGGCAGGAGGTCCGTGTGTGTGAGTGTATGTTTGTGTGTGTGTGTGTGTGTGTGTGTGTGTGTGTGTGCGTGCGTGCGTGCGTGCGAGAGAGAGAGCGGATTGGCATGAAGTGTTGGGGTAGCAGGCTTCCCATTGCTTTTCATGCTTGCCAATCTAGCCATTTCCAAATACCCTTTTTAATAAACCCCAACCACAAGCTTTTTGTTTACACACACTAGACCAGTGGTTCTCAACTGGTCAGGCCTCGGGACCCACTTTTTCCTTTGTCAATAGATTGCGACCCGAAATTTTGAACCACTCAAATCTATTCTACAAAAAATCGCGCTGTAATATATACGCTTTTCAGCATACAATATTAATTAAAGTGAAGTACAGTGCATATATCCCTTATATCCTTTCACATAACTAAAGTATGCTTTAAAAAAGGTTTAATGAGATGATCGAATCAAAGCTGAACTGTATAACATAAAAAGGCAGACATGCTGAAAACCCAACCCCAGAAGGGGGTCTGGGGGGATTCTCCCCCAGGAGATTTTTAGAAATACTAACATATAAACTACGCATTCAGGTACACTCTGAGAAGAAAATAAATAAATCTGTTGCTACCCGACATATTAATAATATGTTATGCCATTGTTTGTTTTTCACTTTGTTCTGACAGCTTGCTGCTCCACACAGAGAGAAGAGCAAAGAGCAGATAGTCTGTGTGAATTACTTTAAATTGTGGGTAAGGGTAGATAGCTCCCATTGTTCTGCGACCTGTCAATCATCAAACCGGGGGTCATATTTCATTATGTGTTCATTTGTATCTGAAGTTCTACCCATGGATGTATAAAGAATAGTTCTACCGCAAAGTTATTCTCCGTGGGGACTTCCGGCAACAATCTTGATTGTGATTGGCCAGAAGACTCGAAAAACATCAGCAAAGATGTTTTATTGAGAAGATGATCACTACGTGACAGAAGTTTTCAAAACCGTTTATGGTCTCCGGTACTTCCAGTCCAACGCCTACTGCATGCACAGCGTTAGAAAATCGGGCCTTCAAAATAAGTTTGACTTTTTTCAGCAAACTCACACATCTGCAACCCACTCGAAACGGGTCAGCGACCCACCAGTCGAGAACCACTGCACTAGACTGTTACTCTAAATGGCTAGTTTTTGTGATTTTTAACACTTTTTTCAGTGAAACATTGCAGTCTTTTGATAACTTTACTGATTTTTGCGGTTTTTGTGTTACTAAGATACTTTCAGTTACACTTTAATGCATGCAAAACTTTACAACTGATAACAAATTAAGTACTTTTTATGAATAGATGTTCTTTAATAATCCAATTCTAATTGGCAAGTTAGTGATTTTAAGGCTGTTTCAGTGAGACAATGCCGTTTTGATAACTTTAATAGCCTGACTTTTTTTAAATGTTTTTTTAGATGCTTTACTGTGACTTCTTTCATGTTATGTTTAACATAAGATGCTGTTTTCATTGTTTCCCTCTATGACTTCGTTCATTATATTTTGAAAAACTACAGAGATTTTTATCAACATACAAATATTACAACATACAACTCACTTTTTATGACATTTTTCAACAAACTTTACTTGTACCTTCTTTTTCTTTTTGTAGGGTTGCAGGATATTTTGCACGTCATGCATAAAACCTCTTATCTTTTCTTGAAACTGACATACATTTGAAAAAAAAGGACTAGACTAGTGCTGTCCTTTTTACAAACAAGTTATTTTTCTGCTTCTTCCTCGCCCGTGTCTCTTCCTTCAGCCATCACAACAATCAAGTCAGATCTATCAAATTAATCATCTACCCCTTCCTTTTCCCCACCCTAGGGTCCATGTGACTCTGTAGAGTCAAAACACCTCCCACTCCAGACCCCCCTTCTTTTACCTCTCTTTCCTGTTTTATGCTCAGTCCCTGTGACTCTGTCTATGGCAGGTGTCCCCACACTGTTGGTTTAAAACAAAAAGTAATCTTTCAGATAATCTAGTTCCTTTCTCACAGTATGGGCTTTAAAAAAGAAGAATAGACATCTCTGAGGGATGTAACATCAGCGTTTCTTTACTGTTTTTGAGATAACAGTTTCTCCCATTGTCTCCCCACACACATACCAAACACATGCAAACACACACAAACAACACACACTATACTGTGACTCTAAAAGGCTAGTTTGTGGGACCTTTTTATATTTTGTTATGATATTCTGATATACCAGCCAAATTTAACTTAAATCACCAATCTCCATAAGAGTTGTTGGAGCAGAACACCTATTGTGGTGGCTGATAGCCACCCCCTCTGCTACGCGCCGTTCGTTGGATGAGGCTGAAATCTCTATTAAATAAAGAAAGGAATTGAAAACACCGGAATCAAAAGTTATAACAATTATCTGAGTTTACTTCTGGTAGGAAACCAAACACATATACAAGTTATACAGAGTACTCCGGACTTCAGGTTTGTGATGCGATGCGGATAAAGGTGTCGGGACCCGCCAACTCATCAAACAAGAAGAAATTGACTTCAGGTTTGTGATGCGATGCGGACACAGATATCGGGACCTGCCAACTCACCAAACAAGAAAGCATTTTACATTAAAAACAACAGTATTCATAATCATATTTTTGGGCGGAGATGTGTTGACTTTTCCCTTCCCCTTTTACTCCAAAGCGAATTAGAGAGTCCGTGAGCAGGAGCTGTATGAGCTGCTCACATCCCCCAGGTGTTTTTACTGGTTGGATTCACTCCTGGTCGGGTTCAATACAGCGAATCAGAGTTCCGACCAGAACGTGAGATTCTAAAGTTTCACAAGGTCAAAAGTCAATCTTTATCTCTGCACCGGTATTCACTCCCTTACTTTCCCATGGGAGTTTTTCACATAAATTATTCTTTCTCATACAATTAAACCTTTGTGGACAAATATAATGATGTCCATAAGGACCTTGAAAAAGATGTGTGTGCGCTGGTGAAAAGGAGCGGTGTGTGTGTGAAACAGGATCTCTGGGTCAGTGAGTTGTAAGAGAGAATATCATTTCTATATATGTGATTACTTAAAACCGTTCAAACAATACATGTTCACTAAAATACAATTCAAAATAATACATGTTTACTTCAATACAGTGTAGAATCATATCTTTTTACTTCAGAGTTAGCGTCTATTATTAACTCAACCTCATTTAAAGCTATTGCTTTCAAGCTTTTAACTTAAATACGCTATGCAACGTTGGCTAAATACTGAGAAGTATGGTGTGAATGTAAAAACCATCCAGAAATAAAAGCTAGGTCGGGGCTAACGTAATAAGCAACTCTTGTGTGGTATCAGACCCTGACCACCAGAACATAAAAACAAACCATTTGGTTACTGTCAGTCATCAGTTCCAAGCTTCAAGTAGTTCGATATGTCCAGACATATCCAATATGTCCAGACATATCCAATATGCCCGACCGCAAATACTTAAAGAAAATAAGTTATGATACTTGGATATACCATACTATTACTTTTAGTTTTTGTTGTTGATACATTCAAAAATATTATAATGACTATTTGACATATACCAGGGCTATGCGATTGGCGAAGGTAATATATACCGGCCCTTTGAGAAGAATGTTAAAAAGTAAGCTCGTTCCAGACTGTAGTGCCCACTCCTTAGGTTGGCTTCACTTAGGTTAAATTACTTTAGTTAAAAATTGTGATGTTCTAGATATAGTTCAAATGGAGTAATTTAAGTTGTCTGATGCACTTTATAGTTTGACAGTACATGTACTGAGTTCTGAACATGTCATCTAAATGTAGGAATGCCTTGGGCATATGGTTCCCTGATTTCTGCATCATGCTTTTACAACATACCAGTGACGTGCGGTGAGGTTCATGGCTGGTGAGGCATTGACTCTTTCAGAGTCAGATTTACAAATATTATATTTTGACCTTAATCGAAATATTCGGTTATTTTCAAAAGCTTTTTTAGTCTGATGCTTCGATTCATTTAAAACAGACCGTTCAACAAAAGGATACCCAAAATCTAAATATTGGATTGTTCTTTCTTATTAAGATCCCATGTTCATTACAATTGTGTTCTTACCTTGACTTGAAGATGAAGTCCATGCTATCCTTCTGGACAACAATCTCCATTACTTTTTTGTAAAAGTCCTCCTTATCTCCCTCTAGTTTCAAAACAAAAGTCTAGTTTGTTGTTTGCGTCTACCGTCTCGGAGTAGAATAACAGTAGCAACAAGAACCTGTGGGCGCACGTGCGCCCCCTTCAGTGCGGCAGAGGTTATGGCTGCCTCCCCTGGTGCTTTTTTCATTGCCGTTGTATGATGAGACCAGCGGGCCTAAATATCATATATACGTGAAATAAGTTATTTAGAGAATATGGATGGCGAGGATAAATGTAATAAAGGGATCTACAAACATTACATTGGTGACCTACAGTGAGATGGTAACAGGCATGCGCTTAGGGCCCGCTTTCCAGCCAGTTTCTGTGGGGTGACGCATTCTGAGGTGAGGCAGAGCTCATCTGTGCCTCACCTCACCCCACGGTAAGCAAATGAGCCTGGCTTGAGCGCGCTCACAAAATAAGTGCCCGCGCTACATTAGTGCCCGCGCTCCAGCCAGTTACTGTGGGTTTACGTGAGGCAGAGCTCGTCCCTGCCTCAATCCTCATCGCTCCCATGTACAGTAGTTGTAGCGGAGCTCGGCCAATTTGCTGATTTTTACTATAAAAAGCGATTGGAATCATACAGAAATCACACTTACAACACAGATCAGTGGAGACATTTTATTATTATTACTATTTAGTTTTTCTTTAGTTGTTTTTCTGTTACATTGGAGTATGACAGGTGAGGCTCTGCCTTCCCTGCCTCCCCTGACTGCACGTCGCTGCAACATACAATAGAAGCACTCCTATGTTGTTGTAGTACATTGCTGTATCTGTAGCTATGTAACGGAGGTGATCTCTGGGGCCATAGATCTCGGCCTCCATTACGGATAATATAGCTTCATATTTGGCGAAGTATATTGATCTGTTCTACACTAAAACATGGCACAGGAAGAATGTGAATATACATGTAATTTATGCATCTATTTGTCACGATCTGTCTGTCTCTGTTTCTTGTTTTATTCTGAAAAGTGTTCCCCTTCCCCCATGTCTGTTACGGCTGATTGTGTGCATCTGGTGCCCTGTGTTGTCTCCTCCCCCCTCACCTGTGTCTTGTTGGTTTGATTAGTCTGTGGGTATTTAGGCTCTGTGTTTCCTGTTTGTGTGTGTGTGAGATCCTTGTGGCTGCAGGATGTGTTCAGGGAGAACAGCAGGATTGAGGCTGTGAGTCATGTGTCTATGATTTTAATAAATGCCCACACCGGGTTGTATTTGGACGTTTTGCCTCTGCCTCCTTGCTTGGTCGGGCCGCTCAACGGTCAGCTTCACAAGCTATTAACACGATTGCTCATATTTCAAGGCATCATTTTCTTGAGCCCTTATTTTGGATCACTTCATCAACTGTCCCCATTCAAAAACTATTAACCTGTTAAGCCCTGAGCCTGTTTTTCAGGCTCGAAAAATACATTTCCAGAACAAATGACCATAACTACACTTCTAAAAGGGTTAAACTAATAATCTTTTTTCTCAAAGTAATGATAAACCTGTCAGTTGGATGTAGAAAAGTCAGAATCAATATAGATGTTTTTTATTTTAAAGAAAATTCAGATTGAACATAGTAAATTATAGTGTCCGTCCAAAAATTATTTTTTATTTAAAGTGAAAACTACCCTTGGATGATGGTAAGGTAGACTAAAAGCTTTAGGAATCCAAAGTACAACATAAGTACCCTGGCTGCATCTCAGGTCGTTTAAATGAAATCCTTGCGTCCCTCACTTGCGTCGTTTCCCTGCGTTTAGTCCCTTCCACCAGGGAAGCATGGAGAGACGCAAGGAAACCACGAGAAGCAGGGAAATGAGTTTTAAGAGCAATGGGACGTCCTTTCCTCCAGAGCGTCACGTGAAGCGACGTCCGTTTGTGATGACGCCGCACAGCTGTTCGTCTGACAGCAGCCAGCTCTGTCCCCGTTATTTTCACAAACACCCCCGCCTCTGTTAGTACACATGTACTGACACAAACATTTGTATAATCTGTTGTAGACCCAAATAAATAAAATAAAATAAGAACTCATTCTCAAAAAAGATAAACGCCATTCTTAAAATGTATAAACGAACAATAGTTGGATTAATATTGATTAGAGTGCACAATAGAAATAAAATAATTCAGAGAAGAAAAAGAGATATGTTATCTATCAAAACCCAGTTAGATCAACATTCATTGGATTGCACACTTATGGCGCATTTCCACTACAGCGCGGAGCTCGCTTTAAGCGTGCCGTGTCATGCCGTGCCCGTTTTTGGTTGCGCTTCCACTAGGCCTAGTTCCGGCCCGGCCCGGCCCGGGGCCACTTTTTCACCTCTTTTCTGGCCCGACAAAATTGTGGTTCTATCGAGGCCACACTAGCGGGCCAACAACTGGGCGGACTGCTGATTGGTCAGAGAGAATCGTCACAATTCTCGCGCGAGTTGATCATCCCTAGCGTCGCATATATTGCGACGCTTGCAGCATTTTTGAAAACAGAGAAGCCGTCGCGACACCGCAGCGTGTGGTTCTAGGTAAGAAATAGGCATGGCAAAACGACTGCAATTGTGACTTTTTTTTAAACTTTAGATCATCCATCGTCAGTAAGTAAAATAAGCTATACCACTGTGTGGAAGTGCTCTGTTACAAGTAACTAGCTAGTAAGCAGCTAGTACAATTGTGTGTGACATCCTATTATATACATATATTTATATTCATTATCAACAGGCTGGACATAATGTAATTCACTTTCACAATCATTGTAAACATCTAGGCATAACTGTCTTTAGTTCATCCTTACTGTAGTTCTGCTTATACATTTTATTCTTATATCCTTGTGTGACCTGTACCTGTCCTGTGTTTTTCATTGTTATTGCTAATTCTTATTGCTATAATTATCTTATCATCATACAGGCAAGAGGAAACGAGGAGGAGACGAGCACCTAGCACAGAAGGAACGGCAACTGGCCCAGGTGGATCGGCACTGGCAGCTGACCATGGAGGCTACTGCCCGGGCAAGGGAGGAGGAAATGGCCATGAGAAGGGAGGAGAACGCTCAAACTCAGGCATTTAACCTAGCCTTCCTGCACACTCTTGGCCAGGTTGTGAACAGCCGACGTGGCCCGTCTCTTCAGGAAGACGAACCACCTCTGTAATTGCCACATTAGTACAGTAGTTTCTTGTACATGTCTTATCTTTTTTTTTGTTTTTATAATGCCATGCCTTTTTATGCTGCTGCTGCAACAAATATTTTATTTAAAATGTGGACCAAGGTGTTACGGCTGGAGGGCAAGGTACGCAGGACTCAAATGCAGAAAATAGGTTTGAAAGCAGGAATCCTTTATTTCCAGAACTAGGCCAGGCAAACAAAGTCAAAACTGGGCAAGGCAAAACATAAAGTCACTCAGAACAAAACCCTTCCAACAACGTTAAGAATCTCACCATGACAGACAGAAAAACCAGAACTTAAATGCACACAAGACTAATCACATGAACAATACACAGGTGGGAAGGGAGGAGAAAATGCAGGGGCACAAGGTGAACACTATCGGGTGATCAAGCAGGATGGAACACAGAGACAGGAAGCAACAGACAAGATGGGGGGTGAACACTTTTCAAAATAAACAGGAAACCAGAGACAGATCTAGACAGGACAAAATCAAACAGCTCCGGAGGACGGGCAGGATGGCGGCGTAGGGCGCGATGAGGCCCCTCCGGGGTCAGCTGGATCGCCGGAGCAGGAGCTGGTGGGACCCCCGGTGGGACAGGAACCGGAGCCGGCGGGACAGGTGTAGACGGAACCCCCGACGGGACAGGCATAGACGGGACCCCGGACGGAACATGGGCCGGTATCAGCGGGACCCCCACAGGACAGGTGTTGGCGGGACCCCCAACGGAACAGGACAAGGAGTTGGCAGGACCCCCGGTAGAACAGTAGTCGGCGGTACCCCCAACGGGACAGGACATGGTGTTGGCAGGATCCCCATTGGAACCCCCAAGTTTAAGTTTAAGTGGACTACTTCACTTGCAACAGACCACCATGCTTAGCTACTGCCGCTAAAGATTATAAAACCTTTATGAAATAAAAAATGAAGAAAAACAACTTGAAAATATAGCACCCATGG
Source organism: Trematomus loennbergii (assembly GCA_012861695.1). Taxonomy (NCBI): domain Eukaryota; kingdom Metazoa; phylum Chordata; class Actinopteri; order Perciformes; family Nototheniidae; genus Trematomus; species Trematomus loennbergii. The sequence continues at coordinate 10,473 of JAAOOA010003387.1, read as the reverse complement.
CCTTCCATAGGTTTAAATCATAATATAACCACAGCCTTTAATAAACCATTGAGTATTGATAACAGTAGTTTCTTAACTGCTGTTAATTCATCTACCTCGGATGCAACAGACCACCATAGCTACTGGCGCAAAAACCTATAAAACCTTTATGAAATAAAACATGTACCAAGAGGAAAAAATATGACAGTAAGCAATCATCTAATGCTTAAGACTGTCTCATAAGAATGTATTTGAGAGCAAACGTGATGTATACAGTTTGCTTGAGGACTAACAGAATATTGTAGCTCACCCTATGATGAGAGGAAACATTAAAGCACATTTCCCTGCCGTTCAAAAGGATTCGCCAAGCTTTTATAATGGCTGCTGGATCCTTTCCCTCAGTTAGGAACCATCCTAAAAAGCGAGTGAAGCCAGTATAATGTTGGCAATGCACTTGATGGCTACATACTGCATGAAATGACTATATAGTATTCAAAATCCAAAGCCAAACGTGTCCTAGCTAGTTATGGTTACTGTAGTATGATAGCACTTATGGCAGATTATTTAAAACTAATAGATGGTGATGTTGGCCATTTAAGGTAAACATATTTACAGAAAACATGTAATTTGAGAAATCAAGCTAGAAAAGAGTGATGCTATATACCAGGGGTACTCAAACTTTTTATTAAAGGTCCACTTGTGAACTTTATACAAGGTCACTGGTCCGGATCAATGCCAGTAAAGTCACCCCGATACACAATGATGTACATATATTTATCAGAATCAGAATTTTATTTATTTATTTTTAATAATAGTTTGAGAAGCCCTGCTATATACAGTACAATCAATAATGCATGTTTCTGATAGTCTGGAGTCACTAATACATCGGTGCATTTTAACACATGATATAAGGCTGAATTGGGGTGTTTTTTGTGTCCCTCCTAATCATTTTGTCTCGCTCTTATCTGCAGTGTTCAACCCATTTTACCTCCAGTGTGTGGAAGTCTCCATCCTTTCTCACAAGGACTGCGATGGCTCCTACCCCGGCCTGATCACTGACCGCATGGTGTGCATTGGATACATGGAGGGAGGCAAGGATGCTTGTCAGTTATTTTCAAACAATTACTCGGCACATACAATGAGGTTATATTGAATGAGGTGGAGGGAATAAAGTGATGTCTCTCTCCTGCTCAGGGTGACTCTGGTGGTCCTCTGGTGTGTAACGGAGAGCTGCAGGGTGTCGTGTCCTGGGGCCATGGCTGCGCTCAACCCAACTACCCGGGCGTTTACACCAAAGTCTGCTCTCTGATGCCCTGGATCAACGATGTTCTCTCCACATACTCCTTGGCTCTGATCTCCATCACAGAACTACAGGAGAGGGGAAATCAGAGGGAGATTTAAATTGAAGGAGACAGGAGGTGGCGGTGGGAAGTGTCGAAGAGAGAGGCAGCGGAAGAGAGGCTGAGAGTGAGACACAAGGAGAAGCCGAGGGAGAAAGAAAACAACATGCGAGATGTGAGATGTCAAGGCTCAATCAATAAAAATGTTTTACATTTTGTGATGCAACAGTGTGTTTATTATTGTCTATCTGCTCCCAGTGTAGATGTACTGTTTTAGGAGTACTGGATTTCAATTCAGGGGTGACATTTCCAACAAAACACAAATATAAACCACAGTCTAACAAGAACAGCTAATGTCAATAAACAGAAACATTTCACAAAATTGCATTAGCTTGAGGGCAAATTAAGTGGCAACCCTTGGTTTTGAAAAGATAAGCTAACATAAGTCTATTAAATGTTCATTATCTCAATTTGTTTTAAAGATTTTCCTAACGAGTTTGTAGTTTCAAAACACATTTTTAATGTGCAGCAAGACGTTCCTTTAGTAATCTATGGTCCCATTTACAGTACATAGACAATAAAGGACGTGCATGGCTTCCTCTCCTTAGACCTTAATCCCTTTTACAGTGTTTTATTTAGTTAATTAAGGTGTATTGTAAAATGTCTTGTTTCAGTGTTGGGTTATACTTAGCTTCAGCCTCTCGTGTCATATCTGCTTCCAAAAAAACTACATGTCAATAGTCCAAATGCCAAACTCAAGGCTTATTCTGCAATCCACTGACTTCACAGTGATTATGTCCAATTCTTAGCTAAAGTGTATTGTGCTTTTCCTTAAACACACATTGCCAAACAATCTCTCAATAAGATTTCCATCAAAATAAGGCGCCGTTTACACGAGGAGAAAACGGCTTGTATCTGCATAGTTTCGCGTGCGTATAGCCCTATTATTTAGACGAGGCCGATAGAAACTGACCACACAAACGATAACGGGTCCCAAGGTGGATAGATTTGCAAACGAAACGCTCTGGGGGGTCAACCGAGTCCGTTTAATCGCCTCTATACGAATTGCCTGGAAAAATAGGATAGCCCCGCCTCTCCTGCTCACTGCTGTACTAGCAACTATCAAAAATAGCTGTGTTAATTAAACGCACAAGGGGTTCTTGAATGAAATAATATTATAAAAGGCAAACCAGAATTGTTAACGCCCAATATGCTCCTTAAACAAAATAAACAGAGTCAGATTTCATGCATTGATCCATTATATTGACAAAGGTGCATCTCACCCGGTGTTTGTAGAGAATATCTCTCTTTCTGAGCCGTCCTCTCGATGCAATATCCACAGAGACGTGCTTCTTGGTTTCTTTCATTTATCCATATGCTGAGGAAAATGACTATATCCCGCTGAATACCAGCAATCGCCACACACACTGACTTCCTCCTGTCAGTAGCTACTGCTAGTGCTACTGCTACTGACCATGCTACAGATATTAGTGCAAAAATATACAGCTCCTCTACCACAACCATCAGCAACAACAGATTCGGTTTCTTTCAGTTTCAGTTTCAGTTTCAGGGCTTAAACAGAAGGGTAGCCATGGTAACATTGCTGCGGGGCTGCTCCAGGCTGCTCTTCTTCGGGCTTTTGGTGTATATTGGTGGAAGTTACAGCGCCACTTACAGTCCCAGCATATGTACTACAGAGTTTCCAGCGGCCTCGTTTGAACAGACACGTTAAATGTAACAAATGCATGTGAACGGAAGACTTTTTTGAATACGAATACTGTGCATAAAACGCAAACGGCCTCGTGTGAGCGGGGCCTAAGACACACAAACTGTAGCTTTTACCAGTTAACCTCTAGATACGGGCAATCTAAGAACACTTGTCAACTACAAACATTGACAGTAGTTCAAAGACCACTGTTTTGGTCAAAATGAGATTGAGCACCTGATAAGAGAGTGATTTATGACCCCCATAAACCTTAGTCCCGCCTCCAAATCCCTTTGATGTGGCACCTGTCACTCTGACATCTCTGACCTTTGACCCTCTTATCTTTCATGACTTGTTTGTTTATTGTTTTATTGCCCCCTCATAAAAGATGTTGCTCAATAGTGGGGTGATAAGACTTTATTGCCCCTTTGATGTGAAACCTGTTATAGTGTCCTTAGTAGGTCATTATAGTCAACGATGAAACCATTATAGTCAATGACGATAGTATGACTTGTTTAGCTGTTTATTGTTTTATTGCCCTCCTCATAAAGGATGTTGCTCAATAGGGGGTGATAAGACTATTGCCCCTTTGATGTGACACCTGTTGTAGTATCCCCCTAGTAAGCCATTATAGTCAATGATGATAGTATGACTTGTTTCGGTCACCTGTTGTGGTTGTAACGCCAGAGCCCTAAACCCTCACACACCTCCTCACACACCCCCCTCCCACCCTGCTGCACCTATGAACACAGAGGGGGGGGCTTTGAGTTTTTACCCGCGACTATGTCTCTGAAAGGTGTCCACAGTGTTGTTTTAAAAAATAAGTAATCTTTTCAGATAATCTAGTTCCTTTCTCGCAGTAAGGATAAGAATAATTGACAGAGAGGGTGTAAAAATCACTGTACTAGCGAAAGCCCTTTACTTACATTTAACCAACTCACCCTATACTCTTAACAGTGTGTTTATTATTGTCTATCTGCTCCCAGTGTAGATGTACTGTTTTATGAGTACTGGATTTCAATTCAGGGGTGACATTTCCAACAAAACACAAATCGTCACCTTCTTAAACTAATGGCCTAAGTCATATTTGAAAGTTTTTCAAAAAACAGAAAAAACTTAACCAAATATAGAATATATGATATATATTAATTATTTCACACAAAAAGGTTATGACAATACATGATTGATGTACAAATAACACTGTCTGTCAATTGTAAAATAAGAGGATTAGATTACTTTACGAACATGTTGTTGTGACTTAGGCAATTTGAAACCTGACTTAGGCCTTATTACTTCTGGAGTAAGTGACTTAGGCACAACAGTGCACTTCTCTTTCCCGCACTACTGTGACAGACCATGGGGCTGGGTCAGCCACTAACAGTTTAAAATGCTAGAAGAGCATACAGAGACTCAGAAAACATAGGGCAGTTACCGTGGTTGGCCCTTTAATTCAATATAGCAAACTCAAAAGGTACAACTTAAATCACTCTTAGCTAAATAAAACAAAAGGCAACTAAATCAAACCCTGAGGAGGCATGTGCCTCTCCTCACTACTCACTCCAGCTCTTCTTTGCTGTGTTTTTAATTGTAGCTAACCCTTTTCCATTTAAGTCAGTTTCTCCCCTGAATCTTTCTCAGTCATTTGTGTGTGTGTGTGTGTGTGTGTGTCTAATTATGTGGCATATTGTCAAAAAACTGATGACACTCGACGGGCATGACATATTTCATGGACGGAAGGTCCTGAAACCTCCTCTCCTTGATTGGCAGAGCGTCAACTTCAGCAGTTGCAGCTGCCTGTTGATATTCCCGATGTAGTTGGGAGATGGTTGTGCCTGGGTGAAGGAACTTCTTGTCTTTGTAGGCAGTAGTGTGAATCAACAGTGGGCAGATCCTATAACCAGTCCTTAAGGAAATCTGCAACAGCAATTTCCAGCTTTGCATTTTTGCCACTCTTAGGTGGAGATGTAGTTGGCGGGTCTGCCACTTGTTCGTCATGGTCGATGGTGTTTTTGTTCAGCCAGTGTAATGGTTCTTTCAGGGATACCAAGTGTAGAAAAAAAAAGCTTTGCACACTTTATGATTTGTTCCATCCTGAAGTTTCAGTTGGTAGGAAAATGATGAACTGCGCCTGGATCCGTCACCAACTTTCTTTCTTTTGCTTCATGGCAACCTTTGTGACCAAAGTGGTGACGTATTACCTATGTTCTTCCCAGTTGTCCATTGACCAAACTTTCTGAAATATTCACTGCCTCTGCTCTTCTGTAATGGATTGACAGTCCCGAGTCGTGACTCGTTGACAGAACTTCGAATAGGCTAGTTGCACGGGATGACGTATTTCCATTTCCGGTTCATTGAGTGGGCGCTTGTAAACATCCGGTCTACGGTAGAGCGGTAGGGCGGGTAGATAGCGAAGCGATATAGATAGCGATAGAGAGATAGATAGAGATATAGATAGAGAGATAGATAGAGAGATAGATAGATAGAGAGAGAGAGAGATAGATAGAGAGCGAGAGAGAGAGATATAGATAGAGAGATAGAGAGATAGAGAGACAGAGAGACAGAGAGACAGATAGCAAGATAGATAGCATACAGATAGCATACAGATAGAGCAAAGTGAGAAGGCTAACGTTAACGTGATGGCACTATTTTACACTCGATGTCTCCAAGACCTACCGAAGGTTAACATCAGTGACGTACATCGGCTGTTACAAGCGGCAAGCTCAGCCCCGAGGAGCAAAATAGAAAAGGGGTTCAAGATGTATATCCAGTTACATCGACAACTATGAAGGTAAGTGACAAACAAAGCTGTAGTTACTGGCTAACTTTGACAACTTGACAGTCTTGATACAGTGTAAAGCGTTTTAATGATGTACTATTACGTGTTTTGGATAACATGAATGATGTCCAATTCCCCACAGTTTCAAACAACCTTCAGGGAGAGTGAGCGTCAGGGCTAGCTGTTACAGGTCCATGAGGAAGCATGAAAAGCCTCACGATCTCAGAGTAGGGAGGAAAATAAAAAGTGTTCATCGGTTCAAAGCCTCAATCAGGTTCATGTTCTGGGGTTTTGATGTGGCTAGAGTAGGTAACCTGTGATTTAGGATTAAAAAAAGCCCAGCTAGCTGACGTGTTGCAACAGATTGCATAGTGACAATAAATTAGCTCACATCAACTGGTAGCTAGCTATGTGCGTGTAGCATGAAGGGGCTACAGATTTATTTTCGTTTTGTAACCCTCTCGTGTAAAATGATAAATACATTAGCTAAACCCAAACTTAGCTTTCATCAAAGATTCTTAATGAGAGGTTGAAAACCGTCTCTGCTTTCATGGAAACCCCAGAAACTGGTTGTGACGGCTGCTGTTCTTTACTGTATGGTTAGTATAATCCATGTAGGGTCCAGTTATTTGTATGGGCCAGTGTTAGGTAAGTGCTGGTTTTGTACCCTACATCTATGTTAAGCTGTTCAACGTTCTACTAACACTATTTTATGTAGTTATAATATAATAAGATAATAAATTGAGACAGCTGAGAGAGTTTATCTGTTTGAATGTCCTTAAATGACAGTATTCCAAACAGCAGAACTTCTGTGTATGTGATGTGACTGATAACCTGACATGGTTTAGCCTTTTCCCATACCTACTACTTGCCTGATCAGCCTGCTCTCAGCTTTCTCATTTTTCTGTGTTGTATTGAAACAGTGTTCTAAATGTAAAATGACTGACATTTTATTTTAATGTGTAGATTGTCTTTGAGAACTGCTCACCCGTGGAGATTGCAGTGGCAAAGTGTTCCTGTGTAGCTGGAACAGCACTCTGCAACCACAATGTTGCACTGCTGTTCCAGACCGCACACTACTCCACACTCAACCTGGCTGCTGTACCCCCTGTCCTCAGCTGCACTGAAACAGAGCAGCGATGGCACAAGCCAAGAACCATGGTAAGTACAGTATGTGTTCACAACCAATCCACGGTTTAATGAGTATTTCCTTTGTGCCAAGAGCTGATCTAGTATGTTGCATCAATGACCATTTCAATTAATTTGACAATTCTTTTGTGTAAATAATAGGGTGTGAAACCAGGCAGAGTGAGTGACATGGTGTTCATTTCCACTAAGCCAAAGCAGTTTACAGTTGCTGACGGTGTAAGGTAATATCTATTGTCCTAAGTAATTGTATGTAGCCTGCAACAACTTGTGTGGAATGGCACCGTGTTAGGAGGCCAAGAATAACTTCTTCCCGTTTCAGGGAAGTATGCCATGTTCGAGGTCAGAGTTCGGCTGAAAACTTGGCACAACGGATTCGGAAGGGAGTGGCGCAAACGGCATCAATGAAGAGGGGACTGGCACTGGAACCGGTTGCCATCCAGGAATACTGCCGGATTAAAAACACCAATTACTGGCCGTGTGGGTTTGTCATTCACCCAGATGCCCCCTGGTTAGGGTCATCTCCTGACGGTCTGGTGTTTGACCCAACTGAGAGCCCACCTTTTGGACTTGTTGAAATAAAATGCCCAAATGCAAAAAGTTATGTGGACTGTAGCTACTTAAAAATGCAAAGTGGCACATTAAAACTGAAGCAGTCTCATAGCTACTATTGGCAGGTGCAAGGCCAGCTCCTACTCACAGGGATGGAGTGGTGCGATTTCGTCGTTTTTGCAGAGGAGGATATCCTTATACAGCGTATCTGCAGAGACTGCGAGGTGGCTACAACCATTAGGGAGAAGGGAGATTATTTTTATTTTTATTTTTACATGGACTGATATGCACTACACTACATTATTACATGGCTTAGTTGAATACTCAATTCTGTTTGGTCAATTCAGAACACGTGACACGTTGTTAATCCAGAACAGACAGACCGCTGTCAAGGATTTATGACCATTGTTAAGGACGCTCAAATCTGCAGAAAGAAGTCCGGTCGATTGAACTGTATACAGTTTGGCTGAAAAGCAAACTGCATGCAGTTTGCTTTTCTAACTGACAAGACAAGAGCGACAAGAAAACAGCGGAGAAGTAACTGGCAGAAACCCTCCTTTTTACGCAGCGGTCCAGACATAGACATCAAACGGCAACACATATTCAGTTGCCAGTTACTTTGGCATTAGGGCAGGGATATCTAGATACTTTCCAAGGTTTGACATAATGAATTGTGCTAATTTTAAAGCAAGCAACGATGTTTTCAAATCTGTAATCAAAAAGCTCCGCCTTCCTGCCGTTGCGTTGCTCCGTTTTTTTTTCAAACGGTAACAACGGACTATTTTCCTTAGCGGATGCATGTCAATTTAAATCAATACATACAACTATTTTTTAAATCAATAAAATCATTTTCTAAATCCATAAAAGCATTTCAATTAATAGTGGGAGTCATATCATTACTTTGTTGAGAATGTGGCCATGTAATGCCATGTAATGCCTTCAGGCAGATCTAGATCCCTCCGCTTCGCGTCGGGCTCCTGATCAGCCTGTCGGTGTTCTTTTGCCCATAATGACCGCGTCGCTGCACATTATCCCTTACTTAGTGTACCACACTACATCACACTACATTACTGATCTAACATGAATATTTTCCTGTATATAGTTCTTTCAATTGCTAAAACCAGAACCAAGTGTGTTCTATAAGTCAAAAAGATCCTTTAGTCAAAGGACCTATGTGAGGAAGAAAGGGGTGTTTATTGGCAGACATTTAATGTCATATGACGTTATTCATTAACAAAAGTTGTGGATGCTAACTAACTTATCTTGCATTGATCTGTTCATCTGTTACATAAACTAGCATTACTTAAATATGCAGAGACTAATTGAAATGTTTAAATAATATAATATAATATCAACCTATGTTTTGTAAAAGTGTATTAAATGAATCTGTAAAATGTTATCATATTGTGGATTTATTATATTATGTATTGTCCTATGTTATTTTTGTGTGCATTTGTTTTGAGGTTATAATTCATTAGTACCTAAACATTGTATGGTATGACTGCTTTTTGTAACGACCACAATGAAATACACAATTGGTTTGGGAGCAAGAAATCTTTTAATCATTGCTGCCCAGGCTTGCCCATGCTTTCACCAGTGGTCCGTTCTGGTAGTTGACCAGGAAGCAAGCCACATTGAAAAGCTCCTCAATGCTTCCACACACAGACAGTGGTATGGCTTTGTCAAAGAGTTTGTTCTCTTTGACCCTTCTGATGCACCTCTCCACATGGACCCTCAGACGTGCAATGGATTGAGTCTGCCTGACATCCTCCCTGCTCATTTGGGGTTTTTTTTACAGAAAGGCAGGCCGGTAAACTTTGCACTCAACCAGATTGTCCACAAGGAACCCTTTGTCGACCATTATTGCCATGTCTGGTGTGAGCAGGCTCACGATGCCAGACAGCTTGAAAATCTCCCGGTCACTCATAGATCCTGCATACAGGCCAGACACAAATGTAATGGCACCATGTGGTGCCATGCCGATCATGGCCTTGAATGTAGCATGAGACTTGTATGTTGAAAACACCTCACTCTGCAGCAGGAGAGATGATGGAGTCTGGCAGAATACTTCAGTGCAGTCAAGCACCACTTGTGTGTCAGGGAAAGCTGAAAACTCTGGTGGAAGGTGAGCTCTGACAACTTCGCGTGGGATCCACAGACGTTGGCTTCCAAGCAGTTGGTACAGGAAGTGTGTCCAGGTGGAAATAATTCTGCTGACTGTGGTGCGGTGAATGCCAAACCGTTCTGCTAGATCCCTCAGATGTAGGCCCACTGACAGGTGCATGAGGAACAGCAGCAGCTCATCTATGGGTGGAAGTTTCTGTGAAAACAAATAAGTGTTAGGCATACTGTAGATACTGTTATAGGGAGACCGGGTACAGTTGTAACACATTTTCCGTTTGTATGTGTGTGTGTGTGTGTGGCATGTGTGTGTGTTGTGTGAGTGATGTGATGCACTTGTTAAACGGTGGTATAGTGCACAGCGTGCACAATTATTAATATACATCCATGCTTGTATGCTGCATACCGTTGTTGTTGGTTGAGAGGAATCCGAGCTGCTGGCAGAGGATGCCTTGGCGTTGGTGATCCGCACCATCTTGGTGTTGGCTGCTGGCTCCACCAATTTCCAAAAGGCAAGGAAATGCTTGTATGTGGCAAATCTAAGAATGTAATATTGTTCATTTTAGACATTGTTTTGTTTCTTAAATTAGCTTCCCCAAATGAAAGGTGTTTTTCAAACTAGTGGCCATAACAACATCCTGATAGCCTTATAAACAAACCTGGTGTAGAAACGAATGTCCTCGTCCGACCCTGCCAGGCGTTGTATCCCGAAACGAGATCGCAGTTGTAACACTTCCAGCTGGTGTTGGAGCTCCCTAACCTGCATTTTCAAGGCTTCGTTCTCGTCGGCCACCTGATTTGCCATCACTGCCGTCGCTGGATTTAAACAGTACTCATGATCAGGCAGCGCAACT
>JAAOOA010003386.1:0-13773 GCA_012861695.1 Trematomus loennbergii | reverse complement strand
TTGCAAACAATGGACGTCCGCTCTCGGGAGCGTCGGAGTGGTGCGGTCACCCTAAGTGACAGACCTAAAGTATCCGGGATTCAGGCATCTTCCCTGGCTTGTACATTTTTGGTGATGCGCCCTGGAGATATCAGCCTATTTTTAACAACTTTTCCCAGCTTTTCAAACATTTATTCCGGGGTTTTAGCCAGTCATTTTGCAAGAAATCATTTAACATTAACGGTCTCCTGAAAAAGCACATATTCTGTGCATTTTCAGGAGAGCGTCTATGTTAAATAATTTCGTGCAAAATGACTGTCTAAAACTCTCTTCCAGACATTTAAAAATACTTTCCCCGACCATTTAAACATTATTTCTGGGTGGTAAAGTGCAGTTAAGCGGCCTGGAGGTATTATACTATTTCAAACAACTTTTCCCCGCCTTTCAAAGACTTATTCCTGGGTACAAGTGTTATCTTTCCCCCCTGGGTGTGTGTGAGACAAGTGAAGTGAGTCAGCCTGCCAACAAGCAGCAGTGTGCTGTCATTTGAAACATGTTCCCCCACAGTTTAACACACTTTTACCTGTGTTTTGAGGCTTCTTTCCTGGGTCAATGTGTCCTCTTTCTCCCCCCTGGCTGTGTGTGTGAGACCAGTGAAGTGAGTCAGCCTGCCAACAAGCAGCAGTGTGCTGTCATTTGAAACATGTTCCTCCACACTGTGACTATGCTGTAGCCAGCTTTCGAGCACTCTTTCCTGGGTCAATGTGTCCTCTTTCTCCCCCCCCTGGGTGTGTGTGAGACCAGTGAAGTGAGTCAGCCTGCCAACAAGCAGCAGTGTGCTGTCATTTGAAACATGTTCCTCCACACTGTGACTATGCTGTAGCCAGCTTTCGAGCACTCTTTCCTGGGTCAATGTGTCCTCTTTCTCCCCCCCCTGGGTGTGTGTGAGACAAGTGAAGTGAGTCAGCCTGCCAACAAGCAGCAGTGTGCTGTCATTTGAAACATGTTCCCCCACAGTTTAACACACTTTTACCTGTGTTTTGAGGCTTCTTTCCTGGGTCAATGTGTCCTCTTTCTCCCCCCTGGCTGTGTGTGAGAGACAAGTGAAGTGAGTCAGCCTGCCAACAAGCAGCAGTGTGCTGTCATTTGAAACATGTTCCCCCACACTGTGACTATGCTGTAGCCAGCTTTCGAGCACTCTTTCCTGGGTCGAAAAGACATGTGCTGTAACCTGGTTCTCTCCCAGTACTGGGTACTAGTTAATGCCACTATCACCACCACATTTAAACCAGATGAAGTGGTAGTTATCCGGGGTGCTGCAGAGTCTTTTTCAGGCTCCTCTCCACAATTGTCCCCCTAAAATGATTTTAAATCATTATTTTTGCATTTAAATGCATGTATTCTATCATTTATATGGTTCCCCAACACAATGCACATAGTCTGGAGCTCACTGGGGTCCTGCATATCATTTAATCAGGCGTTTTAACACTTTTTCCCATGAAAATGATTTTTAATCACTATCATGGGGCTATGAAAATAAAATTCCCGGTAATGCAGAGCACAAGTGCACCTTTTACTATTTAAATGTATTTGTATTATATATATTTGGGCTAGAAAGGGGACCTCTCTGGGTGATTTAGTCAGTTTATGGAGCTTTGCCCACAAATCCTGGATGATCCAGGCCGAATTTGGGTGCTCTTAGGCGGCCTGCCAGGCGTCCCCACCCGTGGAAAGCAAAAAAAAGTGAAGAAAACGCTTAATTATATCTTAAAACAGAGTCATTTTCAGGCTCCTCTCCACAATTGTCCCCCTAAAATGATTTTAAATCATTATTTTTGCATTTGAATGCATTTATTCTATCATTTATATGGTTCCCCAACACAATGCACATAGTCTGGAGCTCACTGGGGTCCTGCATATAATTTAATCAGGCGTTTTAACACTTTTTCCCATGAAAATGATTTTTAATCACTATCATGGGGCTATGAAAATAAAATTCCGGGTAATGCAGAGCACAAGTGCACCTTTTACTATTTAAATGTATTTGTATTATATAATTTGGGCTAGGTAGGGGACCTCTCTGGGTGATTTAGTCAGTTTATGGATTTTTTCCCACAAATCCTGGATGATCCAGGCCGAATTTGGGTGCTCATAGGCGGCCTGCCAGGCGCCCCCACCCGTGGAGCAAAAAAAAAAGTGAAGAAAACGCTTAATTATATCTTAAAATAATCAAAAATGAAGTTTTGAAAAATTGTGAAATTTTTTCTAAGTGCCAACGGGAGTAGTGGCCAGGTGTTTGGCGCTTCGGCCCGATTTTTCCCCTTCTCCGATGGTTGGTACAACGGAGAAGGGGAAAAAGTCCCTGGGCTTCATTTCCACTTCTCTGTCAAAAAGATTCATCCATGTTTTTCAGACTACCTTCCGCACGAAATCAGAAACCCAGTTTTTGGGTGGACTCAGAAAAAATACGGCTGTTGGAAATCATGGAAGAATGTATCCGCTCACCAAGCACTCTGAGTGGGCCTCATTTTGTGCCTCAAGACCCCCCAGCCTGGTTCTCCCAACACTTGGAGGAATGCGAGGGCACTTTTGCAGGTGACTCTACCCGATTATGAGGCTCTATTTTGGGGCTTATTTTTTACATTTTCCCGGTTCTCCAAATAGTTTAAGTGTGACATTTTGAGCCCTGGAGGAATGCGAGGGCACTTTCCCGGTGACTCTACCCGATTTTGAGGCACTATTTGGGGGTATAATTTTTACATTTTGACCCCTTTCCACGGTTTTCACCAAAGTTGAGTTGGATGATTTCCTCCATGGAGGAATGTCAGGGGAGTCCGCGGGGGACTCTTGCGGGGTCATGAGGCACTATTTTGGGGTACAATTTTTCCATTTTGACCCCTTTCCCCGGTTCTCACCAAAGTTGAGTTGGATGATTTCCTCCATGGAGGAATGTCAGGGGAGTCCGCGGGGGACTCTTGCGGGGTCATGAGGCACTATTTTCGGACACTTTTTTCACATTTTCCCCCCTTTTGCCCGGTTCTTTTTATTTTTTTTTTTTTCCTGTTTTGGCCCGTTTGACCCGGTTCCTTCTCCCGGGGGCACTGCCCGGTCCCGGGTGCCCCCCCAGGGCTCTAGTACAGCCGTTTCACCCCGTACGTTGACGGATTTTGACCATTTTTGCTGCGTTCTCCTCCTCCTCTCCTCTCCTCTCCTCTCTCCTCTCACTGATCGAATGGCAAACGTGACCCGCCATCGGAGGGCCTCCGCCGGCTGTTGGAAATCATGGAAGAATGTATCCGCTCACCAAGCACTCTGAGTGGGCCTCATTTTGTGCCTCAAGACCCCCCAGCCTGGTTCTCCCAACACTTGGAGGAATGCGAGGGCACTTTTGCAGGTGACTCTACCCGATTATGAGGCACTATTTGGGGGTATAATTTTTACATTTTGACCCCTTTCCCCGGTTTTCACCAAAGTTGAGTTGGATGATTTCCACCATGGAGGAATGTCAGGGGAGTCCGCGGGGGACTCTTGCGGGGTCATGAGGCACTATTTTGGGGTACAATTTTTCCATTTTGACCCCTTTCCCCGGTTCTCACCAAAGTTGAGTTGGATGATTTCCACCATGGAGGAATGTCAGGGGAGTCCGCGGGGGACTCCTGCGGGGTCATGAGGCACTGTTTTGGGTATATTTTTTACATTTTGACCCCTTTCCCCGGTTCTCACCAAAGTTGAGTGTGATGATTGCTGAGTCATGATGCACTTTTTTGGGGGTACCTCATTATCAACACGGACTAGAGATGTCTCGGAGATGGCTCGGACCCCACACCCTGGTTCTATGTAACCCTGGAGGAATGTCACATGAGTCGACAGGGGACTGCTGCTGGCTAATGAAGGACTATTTTGGGGTACATTTCCCCCATTATCAACACGGACTAGAGATGTCTCGGAGATGGCTCGGACCCCACACCCTGGTTCTATGTAACCCTGGAGGAATGTCACATGAGTCGACAGGGGACTGCTGCTGGCTAATGAAGGACTATTTTGGGGTACATTTCCCCCATTATCAACACGGACTAGAGATGTCTCGGAGATGGCTCGGACCCCACACCCTGGTTCTATGTAACCCTGGAGGAATGTCACATGAGTCGACAGGGGACTGCTGCTGGCTAATGAAGGACTATTTTGGGGTACATTTCCCCCATTATCAACATGGACTAGAGATGTCTCGGAGATGGCTCGGACCCCACACCCTGGTTCTATGTAACCCTGGAGGAATGTCACATGAGTCGACAGGGGACTGCTGCTGGCTAATGAAGCACTATTTCTGGGTACTTTTTTTTCATTTTCACCCAAATTTCCCTGGATGAAATATTTTTTAGTTTTTTTTTTTTTTTAGCCCAGTTTTGGCCACAGCGTTGCCTGGAGGATAGGACCGAGATATGACAGACTCTCTGGCCGCCTCACAAGTCACTATTGTCGGACACTTTCTTTGCTTTACCCCGGTTCTATCACTCTTTCCTCCTTTGACCATACAACCCGTTTCCTGCTGGGGTGGTGCCTGGTTCCGGGGTACCCCAAACCCTCTCATGGTCGGGGCACCATGTATGGATGCATCGGACCCAATGTTGCCATCACCAGCCCCGCGTTGGTGCGGAAGTGGGACCATCTGACCCGGTGGTAACCCAATACTTCCCTTCGTCCATGCACCATGAATTGATGCATCGGACCCAGTGTCGCAACCACCGCTCACGCTAACGCATATAAACGGAGAACTATAACATCATTTTGATCAAATTCATTATGTGTGTTTCAGTAAGGATGTCATCTGAATGCCCGGTGTGCAGACTCTTCTATCTGGCATTGAACAAACACCTTAAGCACAAGCATGCAGTGCGGAACTTGGAGGAGAGGGGAATCCTCCTGAAAATAGCCAGTGGAAGGATAAATGTTCGGACCAAACCCTGTCCCATCGCTGGGTGTTCGTACGCTGGGAAGAGACTGGACCGTCATGTAAAACATGACCACCCTGAGTTGTCCCGACATGAGGCACAGCAGGTCATGGCAAGGCTGAAGCATAGTGTGGCACTGCAGTTGCTCCATGACCTCCGTGAGACTAACCCCATCATTGGAATGGCTACATCATTGGATATAGACAATGAGGGGGAATACCCCGGGCACCCTCCACCCTTCTCCCCACATACCGAGTGTGACAACGAGGACTGCAGGCAGGTGATGCTGGAAAATGTGGCATTGAGGGCTCAGAAGGATGCCCTCAATGATGAGGTGAAGACCCTGCGCTCCAGGCTGAAAAAGGAGCTAAAACCCAGGAAGCAGAGTGCTGCTGTTCTTGAGGAAGAGGACGAATGTATACGATTTAAGGGCCTGGCAATCCCAAGTACCTCCGGCATAAACACAGTAGCCTCAGGCAGCAATACCCCTGTGAAGACCCCGGTGAAGACTGTCATGCAGTCCCCAGTAACCTCCGGTAGCGGGACCCCTGTGAAGACCCCGGTGAAGACTGTCATGCATTCCCCAGTAACCTCCGGTAGCGGGACCCCTGTGAAGACCCCGGTGAAGACTGTCATGCATTCCCCAGTAACCTCCGGTAGCGGGACCCCTGTGAAGACCCCGGTGAAGACTGTCATGCATTCCCCAGTAACCTCCGGTAGCGGGACCCCTGTGAGGAGCCCGGTGAAGACTGTCATGCTTGCAGTAGCCTCCGGTGGGAAGACACCGGTAAAGAACCCTGTGAAGAGCCAAGTGAAGACTGTAATGCTTGCAGTAGCCTCCGGTGGAAAGAGACCGGTCAAGAACCCTGTGAAGAGCCCAGTGAAGACTGTCATATTACCAGTTTCCTCCGGTAGCGAGACGCCTGTGAAGACCCCGGTGGAAACTGTCATGTTTGCAGTAGCCTCCGGTAGCGAGACCCCTGTGAAGACCCCGGTGGAAACTGTCATGTTTGCAGTAGCCTCCGGTAGCGAGACCCCTGTGAAGACCCCGGTGGAAACTGTCATGTTTGCAGTAGCCTCCGGTAGCGAGACCCCTGTGAAGACCCCGGTGGAAACTGTCATGTTTGCAGTAGCCTCCGGTAGCGAGACCCCTGTATGCCGGAAGACCCGTGCCTCTAAGCTGGCTAATGACTTGCCCTCTCCCTCAAATTACTGGTCCACTGGGTGTGGACGGGGGAATACCATGCGTGAAATCACGTTGCCTAGAAGCATGGAGGCGTACCTTCAGACATACTTGGATCATTGTTTGGGTGTCGCTCCGACAGTAAAACAGAAAGACAATGTTGTGTCGAAGATCAGCCGGATAAAGAACTTCATAGTATACATGGCCCATGGTGTTAACCGCCTGTCAGACTGGCTGTTCCTAAGAAACATGAAGATGATCCGTGGCTGGAGCGAGTATATTGTAAAGCCGGGCCGGGCAGTCACAACATCAGAGTTCTTCCTGAAGAATGTGCACCAGTTCATGGGGTACATGTCTGAGTCAAAGCCCCGGGGGTGCAAGCTCACCCAGTCTGATATGACCCACATAATGAGAGAGGTGAAAGCCAACATGAAACACTTGAATAAGGCAGTCACTCTACATCAGTTTAAGGTGAAGAGGAACAAACTGGATCGTCTGCCGAGCCAGGCGGAGCTTCTCGCCGCCATGGCGGCCGCTGAGAAGCGCATCCCGGAGCTCCTCGACCTGATGGCCGGCACGCCGACCTCAACCACCCAGAAGCTTCTCTATGGCTATCTCACCCTCCATTGGAGCCTCCTGTATGGCCACCGTACGGGCGTGTACGCAAACATGAAAAACAGTGAGGTCTTAGAGGCAGCCATAAGGGGAACTGCTGAGGGCTACATCATCCATGTGCAGGATCACAAGACGGCCAAGACATATGGCGAAGCACAGCTGGCGCTTACAGTAGAGGAGTTTAGCTGGGTCATGCGGTGGATGGGGATTAAAAAGGTATTGCTGGGTCCTCAGAATGAATTCTTCCTTTTCACAAGGGGGAATCGGGCCTCCAAGAACCTGAACGCTCACTTGAAGAGGGCATGGGCTGATGCTGGGCTAGAAACAGCCGTCACCTTCACAATCCTGCGCACTGCCCTGGCTGACAATATCAAGCATCACCAAGATCCAGAAAGCCGGTCGATTCTCGCCAGGTTTATGTGTCACGACGTAACCACGGCGGACCGGTTCTACGCGAATGCGCCGGGAATAAAGGAGGCATTGAGAATCCGCTCCATGTTCAGGGCGTCATCAGATGCGGCAGCAGCTGCATCATCATCAGAAGGATGTCTACCGCTGTCAGATGGGGAGACCTCCGAAGAGGGCTGCTATAACAGCACTGCTCCATCATCTCCATCATCTCCATCATCTTCACCTGATGGGTCATTGGAGCGGCAGCAGCAGCGGAAGCGGAAGCGGGAGGGAAAGAGGCCAATGAAGTCGGGACCGGGGCTGGTTGACACTCCTGATGATGGGGCAGGGGCCGTGGACTCAACCTGTTTGCCCTGGTGCACCGTAAGAATTAGACGCCTTTGGTCCCCTGAATCCCGCTAAACATATGGGCATACATTTTGTTAATAGTGCAACACCTCCAGGGCGCATAACTGCAGTTTACAAGCCAGGGAAGGTGCCAGAATCCTGGGCATACATTTTGTTAATAGTGCAACACCTCCAGGGCGCATAACTGCAGTTTACAAGCCAGGGAAGGTGCCAGAATCCTGGGCATACATTTTGTTAATAGTGCAACACCTCCAGGGCGCATAACTGCAGTTTACAAGCCAGGGAAGGTGCCAGAATCCTGGGCATACATTTTGTTAATAGTGCAACACCTCCAGGGCGCATAACTGCAGTTTACAAGCCAGGGAAGGTGCCAGAATCCTGGGCATACATTTTGTTAATAGTGCAACACCTCCAGGGCGCATAACTGCACTTTAAAACGTAGGTTAAGAAATTTAGTAGTACTGTTATAGCAGCAGTAGTACGTGTAAATAGTTGATGTTTTAGTCTGTGTGTACTGTCATGTTTGTTACTGCAACGTGTAAATAGTTGATGTTTTAGGGTGTGTGGTTGATGTTTTAGGGTGTGTGTTCAAATAAAATAAAAATTAAAAAAAACAATAACCTTGATGGTTACCAGGGGCAGATAAAGTGCCACTTTCCATCAGCACCGGGGTGCTGAACCCTGTGATGAGCGCTCAAGTGTTGGCGGAGGAGGTGTAAGCCAGAGGAGGGTGAACAAAAGTTAAAGTGTTTGAACCTCCAGCCCAGAAGGGGGGTGGTGGTGCCGTGAAGAAGGCCGACTATGGATGCTGATGGGCGGACATAGAAGCACCACAAAATCCACCCCCTTTAGGGTCACCAGGGGCACGAGAATACCCTCAACAGAAGGGGTGGTGGTGCCGTGAAGAAGGCCGACTATGGATGCTGATGGGCGGACATAGAAGCACCACAAAATCCACCCCCTTTAGGGTCACCAGGGGCACGAGAATACCCTCAACAGAAGGGGTGGTGGTGCCGTGAAGAAGGCCGACTATGGATGCTGATGGGCGGACATAGAAGCACCACAAAATCCACCCCCTTTAGGGTCACCAGGGGCACGAGAATACCCTCAACAGAAGGGGTGGTGGTGACGTGAAGAAGGCCGACTATGGATGCTGATGGGCGGACATAGAAGCACCACAAAATCCACCCCCTTTAGGGTCACCAGGGGCACGAGGTTCTGGTGGGTGTGAATACCTGTGTTTAGTCCGTGGGGGAGTGCTTAAGTGTGGGGGCCCGGGGACTCAGGGTGTGCAAGGTTATGGAGGTCCCACTGTTATGGGGACATGCTGGAGGTCATGAGTCCGTCCTTCGGGGCTCTGTGAGCGGGCAAAAAGAGGTGATTTTCCCCTGGTCTCTGCTGGAGCTGTGAAATGCACAGAGTCCCACTGTTAGGGATCCATCCTGGAGGTCATGAGTCCGTCTTTCGGTGCTCTGTGAGCGGGCAAAAAGAGGTGATTTTCCCCTGGTCTCTGCTGGAGCTGTGAAATGCACAGAGTCCCACTGTTAGGGAGTCATCCTGGAGGTCTTAGTCCGTCTTTCGGTGCTCTGTGAGCGGGCAGAGAGGTGATTTTCCCCTGGTCTCTGCTGGAGCTGTGAAATGCACAGAGTCCCACTGTTAGGGATCATCCTGGAGGTCTTTAGCCCGTCTTTCGGTGCTCTGTGAGCGGGCAGAGAGAGGTGATTTTCCCCTGGTCTCTGCTGGAGCTGTGAAATGCACAGAGTCCCACTGTTAGGGAGTCATCCTGGAGGTCTTTAGTCCGTCTTTCGGTGCTCTGTGAGCGGGCAGAGAGAGGTGATTTTCCCCTGGTCTCTGCTGGAGCTGTGAAATGCACAGAGTCCCACTGTTAGGGAGTCATCCTGGAGGTCTTTAGTCCGTCTTTCGGTGCTCTGTGAGCGGGCAGAGAGAGGTGATTTTCCCCTGGTCTCTGCTGGAGCTGTGAAATGCACAGAGTCCCACTGTTAGGGAGTCATCCTGGAGGTCTTTAGTCCGTCTTTCGGTGCTCTGTGAGCGGGCAGAGAGAGGTGATTTTCCCCTGGTCTCTGCTGGAGCTGTGAAATGCACAGAGTCCCACTGTTAGGGAGTCATCCTGGAGGTCTTTAGTCCGTCTTTCGGTGCTCTGTGAGCGGGCAGAGAGAGGTGATTTTCCCCTGGTCTCTGCTGGAGCTGTGAAATGCACAGAGTCCCACTGTTAGGGAGTCATCCTGGAGGTCTTTAGTCCGTCTTTCGGTGCTCTGTGAGCGGGCAGAGAGAGGTGATTTTCCCCTGGTCTCTGCTGGAGCTGTGAAATGCACAGAGTCCCACTGTTAGGGAGTCATCCTGGAGGTCTTTAGTCCGTCTTTCGGTGCTCTGTGAGCGGGCAGAAGAGGTGATTTTCCCCTGGTCTCTGCTGGAGCTGTGAAATGCACAGAGTCCCACTGTTAGGGAGTCATCCTGGAGGTCTTTAGTCCGTCTTTCGGTGCTCTGTGAGCGGGCAGAGAGAGGTGATTTTCCCCTGGTCTCTGCTGGAGCTGTGAAATGCACAGAGTCCCACTGTTAGGGATCCATCCTGGAGGTCATGAGTCCGTACTTTGGGGGTCTGTGAGCGGGCACAGACAGGTGATTTTCCCCTGGTCTCTCCTGGAGCTGTGAAATAACCAGAGTCCCACTGTTAGGGACTTCTGCTGGAGGTCTCCTGCATTTAAACAGATTCACCAGTTTCTAACAAGACTTTAGCCCCGATCAGAGCCCTGTTTTCTGGGTAAGACAGCGAGGTGCTGTACCCTGGGTGTCTGGCTCTCTGAGACCCTGCTAAAAGCAGTGTCTCTGCTGCCTGCATTTAAACAGATTCACCAGTTTCTAACAAGACTTTAGCCCCGATCAGAGCCCTGTTTTCTCAAATCGTATTTTCAGAATCTGACCCTCTGCCGTAACTCCGCTCCCCGAGGTCCTAGAGATTCGCCGATGGTACCGTTGGATGCGGGGTACGTGTAAATGGGGGGGTAGAGAAAAAGCCTGAACCGAACAGAGCTTGTTATCAAAAGTTATGGATTAGTAGCAATATTTCACAATGGAGCTCTCCAGGGTGCTGGAGGTAATTAGTCCGTCTTTCGGTGCTCTTTGAGCGGGCAGAGAGAGGTGATTTTCACGGTCTCCGCCCTGGAGGTCTGAAATACAGTCCCACTGTTAGGAGGCCATGCTGGAGGTCATGAGTCCGTACTTTGGGGGTCTGTGAGCGGGCACAGACAGGTGATTTTCCCCTGGTCTCTCCTGGAGCTGTGAAATAACCAGAGACCCACTGTTAGGGACTTCTGCTGGAGGTCTCCTGCATTTAAACAGATTCACCAGTTTATAACATTACTTTAGCCCTGATCAGTGCCCTGTTTTCTGGGTAAGACAGCGAGGTGCTGTACCCTGGGTGTCTGGCTCTCTGAGACCCCGCTAAAAGCAGTGTCTCTGCTGCCTGCATTTAAACAGATTCACCAGTTTCTAACAAGACTTTACAACTGCAGTTTACAAGCCAGGGAAGGGGCCAGAATCCTGGGTATACATTTTGTAAATAGTGCAATACCTCCAAGGCGCATAACTGCACTTTACAAGCCAGGGAAGATGCCTGAATCCTGGGGTAAACATTGTTTAATTGTTTAAGTGTTTTTAAATGTATGGAACAGTGTTTTGTCTCTTTCAAAACTCTCCCGTCATTGGCCGGATACATGGGGACGATTTTATATTGACTATGACCGTTACTATTCCAGTGAGACGAAGTACGTCCAGTGACGGGAGTGATCCCATGTTAATTTTGTCCGAAAACCAGAGCATTCCCTTATCCATGTTTTGGAATATGAGGAAATGACCTGCGGTCTGTCTCTCCCAGCGCCGTTTGATTGGCTAGAGCTTGAACTGTCAGATTTGCATACACATGATTTGATTGGCTGACGCTTCCACCTCAGCCTCAAAAGTTGAACATTGTTCAACTTTGAATCCTCAAAATCCTGAAAATCTCCGCTCGCCTGCCCACAATGCATTTCGGCGAAAGTGAGGGAAAGTGACGTCACCCCATTCAAAGTGAATGGGCAGAAGCGTTTCAAGATTTTTTAACGCTGCTGTGTGGACGGGCCGTAAGTGCCTTATAACTTATTTTTTTATAGTTTCACTCCGTTTGAATGTCAGTGGACTGCAAATAAGTCAATAAAGGAGCATGGCTGCTCATTCCCTGGCTCTCAAAAGAGTTTGGCTGGCTGTTTAATCTATGTTCACACTGAGACAGTACAACACAGAGAGAGAACAGTACACCTATTGTGTAAGTACATACAAGCAGGTCACACAGTATGATCACAAATACATCTGTTAAAAATCAGTTTGTATTAAGAAGTATACAGGCTGCTATGTGTTTCTCAGCCTTGGAGAAACTTGACATGTTGTGGGATGTGTCTGAACCTCTCTTTAGTGGTTTAATAAAACAGATATTTCAACGTGGGCCTACTTTGTTCATGTGCTGTTGAGGTTCATTTCAGTAGGCGAGCAACAAAGGTCATGGGCCAGATCGAACACAGATGATTGCGATTATGGTATGTGCCTTAACTTGATGAACCTCAAGAATTTTAAAACCATAAAGTAGCAGCCGATAAAGTAAAACATGTATACAAGTTCCGCTTCCCCTCTCCCACAAGAGACAACAGATAATATGTGGTTTCCCTAGTCAACATCGGCCATGTCAGTTACAGTGTACTGCTTATCATCACCACTGTCCGTCCTATTAATGATCAGATATTAAATCAATTACAATTATTTATTTGCAGCTCCAAATCACAACTTTTCATATAGAGCAGGTCAAGACCGTACTCTTACATTTTACAGAGACCCAACTTTTACCCACATGAGCATGCACAGTGGTAAGGAACAATATAACAGCAACATTTATGTACATGGTGGGTTCTCTTTTAAGCCTACATGTGTCCTTGGAAGGCTACTGAAGTGAATTGTCTCTAACCTGTACAGTCTCAGAATTTTGATGAGCTGTTTATTTGAAATTGTGAAAATCTGGCAACAATTTCCATCTCAGGATGAACGAGAAATAACACCATATAGTTTCATGTTTAAAAACTAACAACAAAAGAAACAATGCAAGAAAATACAAAAAGATCACCTGATCCAAGGACCAGCCTTGGATCAGGTGATCTTTTTGTACTGCAACTTGGGGCCAAGCTTTCTGTATCTATGTAGAGACCATTATATTGTACACATAAATTGTGTAATATATTAGAACATGTATATTTAAGAAGTCAATACAAGGCAAGCAGAAGTTTAATTTGTTGGCCATATGTCATTATACTTTTTGAATTTGCTGAGGGCCGATTCAAAATGGTCCGCGGGCCGCATTTGGCCCCCGGGCTGTAATTTGGACACTCCCGGTGTAAACTAATTGGTTCTGTATTTCACATGTCTGTCCTCGTGTGTTTATTTCTTGTGAAGAAACACGACGTACAGAAGCTGTTCCATCTATATATCTCTTTACTAAAGGCCTCATGTTAGTTGGCAGATAAACACATATCTAAGAGGCTCGGGCTATGCATCGAGGACCAGTGCAGTGTTTGCTCTCTGAAAGTAAAACTAAATTGCAAAACCAAGAATTACATTTAAGTGAGGTCTGGCAATCTTTGTAGTGGACTGTCGTATAGGCCTCCACTGCTGTTGCATAAACATTTAATTTATCTAATAAATCTGTCACCAATAAACAATTGTTTGTAAAAGTTCTGTTAATATATCCTTAATGTGGACAAATCAGCCAATAATTGGCCTTTCTAAGGCTACAGGGAAGTTGTTTTTATTTTTAAACCTGTCAAATAATTGATGCATTGATACATTCATTTGTAAGGCCTTTTGTTAATCATCTTTGATTGTCCAGTATAAAACCAAGTCCATGCAGGAGTTCCAGTTTGGGAAAGCCATTGAGGAGTTTGCTTATCAGGTGACTTCAAATATACTTTCCTCCATACATTTAGAATGTCTACATACCAAGAGGAAAGGAAGAATACTTTACAATGGAATGTAGAATACTTTTGAAATGGAATGTAGAATACTTTGAAATGGAATGTAGAATACTTTGAAATGGAATGTAGAATACTTTGAAATGGAATGTAGAATGTGTCAGTAGACCAAAGCACATTTCGGAATGTTGGGCTCTGAAGTCATACTGAACCTGATGATGTCATACCACAGTGGCTGCAAGAGAGCATGCTCTCAGGTTAAATACCTACACAACTTATTTGC
>JAAOOA010003385.1:0-13750 GCA_012861695.1 Trematomus loennbergii | reverse complement strand
AACCACATTGTGTAGGTAACACCTTGTAATAAGCTAGCCTCACAGGAAACTCACAGTGAAAAACATCCCCTCATGCGACTGCAGTGATAGTGTTAAGTGCAGTGTGAGTGAACTGAAGTTTAGATCAAGATATTGCTTAAAAGGAACAAGCACACACCAATGACGACAGGAAAGGTTCTGGTCTCATTCACTGTATGGGGAGAGCGTGGTGAGTTGGGCCACTTTCTGTCCTTGTTGAGGGGCCTACTCTATTAAACATGAATGCACAAATTCATTTCTAAGTTTCTTTCAACTGATTCTGGAATTGTTCAGACACAAGAATCATGACTCCCTAAACATAATTAAATCAATTTGAACTGCTTTTTTTAAAATGGATTTAAATGGATTTACCAATTATTCCACTGGGCTGTCTTCATCACAGCGAGTTGAGTAGTAATCTTTAAAAGAAACAAGGAGTGGCTCAACTTCCCCACACTCTAAAATCACCAAACATCCCCCTACTTTTGTTGTTGTTGTTGTTGTTTTTTTTAACATTATTTCGATGTAATACCTGTATAATCTGGTTTATTCCGGTGCCACCGAGTTGGTCTACTTGGTAGCACTTGAAAGGGTACATAGAGAAAGGGCTGGTGAAATGCTGATGGAGTAATCTGTTAGCCCCACGGTTGCATGAGAAACTCTTTGACCTCTAGTGGAGATGTGAAGTAATAAAAACAAAACAACTGCTGGATGAGGAAGACACCAAGCTGTCCTGAACAGCCTGAACAAGACACAATGTGCCATCTTGGTTTTAAACTGATTCACCTAAGCAGCTGGACCTTCACATCATAATAACAGCAACACATTTCTTTAGAAGGGGTTTAAATTTCAGATACAATTAAATTAATTAAATCAGCATCATTTATATCCTATGTAACATTATCAAAAACATTACCTCCTATTGATATATTTTGTCATTAACAATTGAGAATACATTATATAATTATTATTATTTATGACTTCTGTTATTGTCATTAACCACAACATAGTGTATCCAAATTCATTCATGAAAGAAAGGTATGCTAATACATCTTTTCATTCTTTCCAAATTTGACTTTCTTGTTTGAGTTTGTTTTATTTATTTCCACAACTCCAATAAAAAGTTACACTTGATCAGATGTGCAGATCAACCTCCATGTGTAATTGTATTTCCTGTTTGTTGTTATTAAATACATTTAAACTTCTAGCTCAATTCTTGACTGAAATGAATTGCTAACATTTCATAATGGTGTTTTATAAGTATTGCTCTGCACAACCCTGTCTCCTAGAAATTACGTTCCCACAAAACTAAACTGCATTCTCAAATACGTTTCGCAAGAAACGTATTTCCTTCCACGTTACGTTTGTTATGAACATATCTTAAATACGTTTATTTTCTACATATCTTCTAGAAACCTATTTCTCTCATATGACGTTTGTTATGAACGTATCTTAAATACGTTTGCTTTCTACCTATATTTGCCATTTCTTTCTAGCTTATAATAATGATAATAGTCATTTATTAATATCATTTTAGAGCAAACTTATTTTCGCGCTGGCTGGCGGCTGACTTTTCAGTTGACCAAATCCGTTATTATGCTGGTTAATGCTTAATAATCACAATATTGTTTGTAGTCGTTTCATACAGCATTCTCAATTACGTTTAACAAGAAACGTCTTTTGTCCCACGTTACGTTTGTTCTGAACATATCTTAAATACGTTTGCTTTCTACCTATCTTTGACATTTCTTTTCTAGCTTATAATAATGATAATAGTCATTTATAAATATCATTTCAGAGCACACATTTGAAATCGACGATCTGGCTTGATATCCTATGGTTAAATTAAAAGTCGCCAGCTGCGAGGCAAATAATAGTTTTAACATGCCAAAAAGCTGCTGTGTCGTTTATTGCACCTCAAACATTAAAACAAATCCAGAGTTACGTGTTTCTGTACCAAAAATGTGCAATCGAAGTTAAAATTCAATTTTTTCAATTCAATAGATTTGTTGATATCCTCCAGAAATGAATAAAAGCTAAATTGGCTTGCCATAATCAAGGTGCCAAACAAAATCCACAAGACACAAACACATCTGATTGTTTGGACAATAACATGTTTAAACGGAGTGGTACGGCCTGGCGAAGACATACGGGTTTGCGGGGTCAACTCCCACTTCCTGCCGCATCTGCAGGAGGAGCTCCAGGCAGGGCTCGCAGTGAGGCGGGAGGATGAGGGGCTGGACTCTTCCTCGTTTACCCTGGACCCCGACTCTGGGGAGGTGGGGAAGCACCAGACGCTCGAAGGGGGACAGGGAGGCCTCTAAGGGAGTGAGAGCAGGAGGGGCCCCCGGTGGGACAGGAACCGGGCACTGGGGAGTGATGCGAGCGTGGTATTCTGTGATGGAAAGCTTGGAGACCTCACACTCACGCCGGCGGTTGTACAGGATGAGCAGAGCCAGGCTGGAGTGGCACAGCAGGCGCCAGGCCTCGGCCGACTGCAGCTGCCGGGACAGGGACAGGAAGGCAGAGTGCTGCAGCCGCCGGAGGTACAGCACCAGAGAGGACAAGGACGAGAGGAGGGGCAGCATGTGGTGACGCCCCGAACCACTGGAGGAAGAGAGGTGGTGAACATGAGGTTAGTTATTCATTCTTATAGTGTTAGTTCAAATAACTTGGAACAACTTAATGGTTTGTTACAGTATCCTACAGTCTAACTGTGTCAATGTTTTAAAGTACGAGCTAACATGTAGCAACAGAGTCCGGCAAGTATTAGAGGGGAAATATTAGATGATATCTGTGCAAATAACAACTATTTTGATGACATTATCTGCAACTGTTCTAATAATTAAATGATAACCTTTATAAACCAAAATGTGGATCACTTGTTTAAGCATGTGACATTTGAGAATTTGATGTTTTTTTTTGTAAAACATTTATTTGGGTTTTGGACTGTTGGTTGGACAATTCATTTTGTAAACAAAGTGATGTGTTATAAAATAATCATCCTACAGATTTGCTCACAAAGCAGGAAAAGTCGTAAAGTTACCTCATCAAATCCTTGTCCTTCTCGTCTGTCCCACTTTCATCTTCCACCTCCATCACTCCATTCTCCTCCTCTTTCCTCCTCCTCCTCCTCTTCTTTTGGTGGCTCCATCTCTTTGGCCAAATTGCTGATGAAGTGCTGAGGGCACACCACCTCAAGATCTTCCTCCTCCTCCTTGGGCCTCTTTATCTCCACGACCTCCACATCATCTTCATCTTCCTCCTCCTCTATCTCTCCCTCCTCCCCCTGTCTTTCCGTCTCCATCATCCCCATTGATCCCCGGGCGCTGTACAATAGCTGCCCACTGCTCCTACTAGGATGGGTTAAATGCAGAGGCCAAATTTCACTGTGTGCTTGTGTGACCATAAAAGAGGGTTTCATCCCTCCAATTCTATTCTACAGAATTGGAAAACATAATACAAAACCTTGTTAGTGATGGTGATGGTGTGGTAAAGTACATACATACATTACCTGCACTATTTGTCTGTTGTTGTAATAAAGTAAATTACAAATGTGCAAATAAAGGATTCTTATATTTTGGCTATTCTTCTGTCTTTGAATTGAGTGGAAGAAGTCCAGACAAG
Source organism: Trematomus loennbergii (assembly GCA_012861695.1). Lineage (NCBI taxonomy): Eukaryota > Metazoa > Chordata > Actinopteri > Perciformes > Nototheniidae > Trematomus > Trematomus loennbergii. The sequence continues at coordinate 10,105 of JAAOOA010003385.1, read as the reverse complement.
GAAGGTATTGATAGGCTCTGACTCCAGCAGTGCATTGGAAAGCATTAAACATAGGCCTTCAGAAACAAGACAAGACATAGTACCGGAAATAGCACAAACACTTCAACAAATTTGAAGGGCAGGAGCGGTCACCTATTTCATCTGGATTCCTGCACACATTGGGGTGGAGGGAAATGATCTGGTATATGCAAAGTTGGAGACAAAGAAGAGACAAATTAGTATGAGTGTGAAATATTGCAAGGCTAAGATCACAAGCATCATGAAATCCCAAATGAAAAAGAAATGGCAGGATGAGTCAGTGTAATAGAGGACTAAAGGACAGACATTGTTATAATGTTAGTTGGAGAAACAAGAGAAGTCAACACAATAACGTGCGGCAAATGTGAATATTGTAGCAAGCTAGCAATGACAAAACAATTGCTGAATTTTTTTTGCAATTTCTAAGAACTGAAGCAAGTACTGAACAGAAACCACACAGAATTAAATATATTTTGCGACGGAGTTCAGGGGATGTGGCGTACAGGGCAGTATTTAGGTTTTACAAACGGACAAGGATTATAACGTAGGATTTGAGGTTTTACAGTGCTCATCTACACTCTATTCCAGAAAGTGGCGGGACAAATTGTATGCAAACCGCCCCCTTAAGATTTTTTTGACCAATGAGATGTCTGCTGAGGCTGAGTGACATGAATTTGGACCAATCCTGTTAATCGGGTAACGGTTGATGCACTCCCATCTTCTCTGGTTAGTTCCTAGCTGCCTCAGTACAGATTCAAACCTTTGTCTTCATCGGTCAGTTGGAACATTTGAATTCAACCAAAATGAGGGAAATCGTGCATATGCAGCTAGGCCAATGTGGAAATCAAATTGGAGCTAAGGTAAGAGAGTAGTTTAGATTTACATTTGAATTCTTAACTCATTCATTAAGTGCGTGGATGTTAATGTTCGTTTGGGCGGGTTGATTAGCCTACTTAGCAGCAATGCTAATGAAAGCTATCTACGGGTTCAACCTGTTCGAATCGTTAAGCTAAGTCATGCTAGTTTGCAGGTAATTTGACCGTTGTTGTGTTTTATTCTCTTCTAGTTTTGGGAAGTCATAAGCGACGAACATGGCATCGACCCGACCGGCTCATACCAAGGGGACAGCGACCTGCAGCTGGATCGCATCAACGTCTATTACAATGAGGCTTCAGGTTAGCTTTGCTTTAGCTCCTAGCTACTGTTGCTAGCGCCGCCGTTTCTAGGATACGGCAACAAGTCAACAAAACGTCAAGATAATTATACTTTCCAAAACAACAATACAGCTTTAACTTATTATAATATTCTGTCGACATATATTAGCCAGTCACTTCGGTTATTTTGTATTATTTATTATATATTAGGTGTAACAAGGGGTTACATTGAGCGGAGGCTGAGCCCGGCAAATAGGGCGATGCTCTGACGTCATCACCCCCGTACCGTTGTCAGAAGATATCAGAAAAAGATATGTCAAAACGTTTCTCGTTCTTAACTATACTATATTTAGGGTCGATATGTGTTGACTTTATTTTAAAATCGGCCTTGGTGAACGTGTGTCTCTGCGTTGGAGCTGCAGCACCGCCCAGACTCCGCTGCGGTCAGTCATAACACCGAATGTGGTTATGATCAAATTGTGTATCGTGAGATTTACAGCATACTGTAAATGCTGAGATTTCCGAACAAATATTTTTAAGCTACGCCGACCAATACAAAGCACGTACACATTTTTGTGTATATATTAATAATTTAAGATGTATATTAATTCAAGTTTAATGTCACTATTAGAAAGACGGTCCTATTTGTAATACTTTTTTGTCTCATTTGGTGGCATCAATGTGCGCATTTGATACAGTAGCCAGGGTTCCCGCGGGGTCTTAAAAAGTCTTACATTTGATAATCTGAATTTAAGGCCTTAAAAAGGTCTTAAATATGACCAAAAAAATAAGAAAGGTCTTAAATATGATTTAGAAGGTCTTACAAATGATGGGATTTGAAAGGTACTTCTGTGTTGCGATCGCGTCTATATGTGTTTTGGGGGAAATGTCCGGGCTGCAAAGTAACCAGTACGGTAAGAGCCTTTCAGTTCCCCCCAACAATTTGTATTGAAATAAATCAACATGGAACCAGTAATCACTAACTTTGTTTCCCCCGGCCCCTTATTGGAGAACACCCAGCTAGTAACCTAGCAAGCAAGCTTCAGCTAGCGACAGTAAGAAACTCATGTATCTTCAAATCTACTTACAAATAAATATGGGGAAGTGTAAGTTCAACCGTATTTGGTTGGAAAACATTGAATTTAGTGCTTGGTTGAAACCAGTGGAGGGGAACGTGTTTGAAGCCCGCTGCACCTTTTGAAAAATAAATTAGCGTTTGTTTTGCTAATGTGTTAATTATTTAAAACAAATAATAATTTGAACAGTATCTTTTTAACTGTTGATTACCCTGAACCTATAATTCAACTGCAAAACCAATACAAAAATAAATTAAATAAATTATACATTTAAATAAATAATATCAAAATAATAAATACCAATAAACAAGATCAACAAATATTTTGGAGCGCACTTCCACAAGCTATTAAACATGTATAAATATGATAAATAAATTAGACTAAAATTAATTAGATCAAATATGTTGTAGTGCACTGTCACAACCTAGCAAAGCAAAATCATTTCGTAATTGTGGCAGGCCAAAATCGTAATTGCGATTAAAATATGATTAATTGCACACCCCTAACACACAGACACACACACATACACTTTTTGGCTAACACAGTGCTGTACTGATATGCCTTTACATTTACTTTGTAAGTAATTATGGGACGTATTTCTTCTTTCATAGCAATTTTCCTTCATACTTTCTTGCCGTGAAATAGGTCTTAAATTCTATTCAAAGTGGTCTTAAAAAGGTCTTAAAAAGTCTTAAATTTGAGTAGGCGAAACCTGCAGGAACCCTGAGTAGCAGATTATGTGATGTGCGACCACGCCCGCACCTCGACACAGAGCCCCCCATAGCAATAGACAATCCCAATTTAACCCCTGGCTAACCTTGTGCTGTAAGGAGACTGGACTGTATTAATGCCAGACAAACTATTATAAAATATAATTGAGCGTACAATATGCTTTTTACTGTGTTTGGTCATACTTTAAGAAAGCAAAGTCTTTGATGAAAAAAGATTAACATGGTTTTGCTTGAATAATTATAATGCAGCTATTAAGAAAAAAAAATGCTTAATATAAATAATGTCGTCTTGTGTTTGAATCACCAGGTGGGAAGTATGTCCCCCGGGCCGTGCTGGTGGACTTGGAGCCCGGCACGATGGACTCGGTGAGGTCCGGTCCCTTCGGCCAGATCTTTAGACCAGACAACTTTGTCTTTGGTGAGAATATGAAAATGTCTTGTGTTTTAACTTGGGTTATTGAAGTTGCCATACTGTGATTAAGCAACTGGATTAGGGCTGAACAATATATTCCAAAAAATAATTTGTCGTCTTGTGCGATATACACATTGTGAAAGGCTGAATTATTGCATTTAAGTATTTTTGAATGAGTTCACAGACTTTGAACATAAAACTGCATTACTGCAACTATCATTATTTTTTTATTGCTGCTTAATTTTTTAACTTACATTTATTAGTTTTACATAAAGCCATGCCATCGTATGTTTTCCGCATATTGTGCAGCCCTGATCTACAGTCACTCTTCACTAGGGATTGGTATCGTTAGGATTTTATCGATACCAATACTAGTTATCGATACCGGTATTTTTCGATACTTTTCAATAATTTGGTGCTCAAAATTATAGACATGATTACAAGATGTGAAGATTAAACAACAGTCATTTTATTGACATTTTTATTTATTTAATGTAACTTTTTTTCAATGTCATACCAAGCAGGTATGAGTGTTTGACAGTGTGTCTCTGGAAGGGGGGTGGTAATTAGGGGCAGTTCATAAATCCATGTAAACATGACCATTATTCAGTTAAAACGAGACGCTGCGTGCGCACCTCCTAAACCGGAAGCTTTTGCCAGTTATGTGCTAAAGCAGCCGTTAGCCCGTTTTGCTAAGTGTTGATTTAGACTCTTGGTGTTGGAATTCTGTTCCGTGTAGGTAAAATGGTTAATATCGTCTGTTAGCTGAGTTTCTTACCGTTAAGTGCATCATTAATAGGTTGTTAAATGTTAAGAAGCCTTGAGACGCTGTTTCTTGCAAGATGTTGCGTCTGACCCCGGGAGTCTCACAATAATAAGAGCGCTGTTAGGAGAGATGACGAGTGGCATTCACAGTGGCCAATCAGAGTGATAATCAAACCGGATCCGTCACACGGGATGAGGGTTCCGAACCAACCAGAATTGTTTAAACTAAGGAAGTAGCGTAATTCATATACCGATAGCAGCACCATTTGTCCAGTGGCTTAACGGTATACCAATACCGTCCAATCAGGTACCGGTACTGACTTAGTACCGGTTCGCGATACCCATCCCTACTCTTCACTCTTTAACATTTGACCAATGAAATCCTATTTAATGTAGACCCAGGATGTGCTGATGTCACAGCTTTGATAGAGTTGTGTGTTTGCATGTGACACAGGCCAGAGCGGAGCTGGTAATAACTGGGCTAAGGGTCACTACACTGAGGGAGCCGAGCTGGTGGACTCGGTCCAGGATGTGGTGAGGAAGGAGGCGGAGAGCTGCGACTGCCTGCAGGGCTTCCAGCTCACACACTCCCTGGGTGGAGGAACTGGCTCGGGCATGGGCTCGCTGCTCATCAGCAAAATCCGAGAGGAGTATCCAGACCGCATCATGAACACTTTCAGCGTGGTGCCTTCCCCCAAGGTGCTTATAATACACCAAAATACTACAACATTAACTATGTTTCTTGTCTTATTTCTTGCCTTAATGTAAATCCTTCTCCCTCCCCCGACCTCAGGTTTCAGACACAGTTGTGGAGCCATACAACGCCACCCTCTCCATCCACCATCTGGTGGAGAACACAGATGAGACCTTCTGCATTGATAATGAGGCGCTGTATGACATCTGCTTCCGCACACTGAAGCTCACCACCCCCACCTACGGAGACCTCAACCACCTCGTCTCAGCCACCATGAGCGGAGTCACTACCTGTCTGCGTTTCCCCGGCCAGCTCAATGCTGATTTGAGGAAACTGGCTGTCAACATGGTGCCCTTCCCCAGGCTGCACTTCTTCATGCCCGGCTTCGCCCCATTGACCAGCCGTGGTAGCCAGCAGTACAGGTAGATATATACAAAAGCATTAAGAATTGTAATTTTTCTAGAGAACATAAAATGAATGTAAAGCAGGTTTGGCCTCAATATCCTTCCGTACTTCCATTGTTGATTTCTAACAATAATCGCCCCCCCCCCCCAAATACATGTAAATGTGATTAAGACGATTATATATATTTTTCACTTAAAACAACACATTAACAAATGCATTTTGAAATAAATCTTTATCGGATGGTGTGTCCTCCCCAGGGCTCTGACGGTTCCTGAGCTCACCCAGCAGATGTTCGACTCCAAGAACATGATGGCAGCCTGTGACCCACGCCACGGCCGCTACCTCACGGCCGCCGCCATCTTCAGAGGCCGCATGTCCATGAAGGAAGTAGACGAGCAGATGTTGAATGTGCAGAACAAAAACAGCAGCTACTTCGTAGAATGGATCCCAAACAACGTGACGACTGCCGTCTGCGACATCCCTCCCCGTGGCCTCAAGATGGCCGCCACCTTCATCGGCAACAGCACGGCCATTCAGGAGCTGTTCAAGCGCATCTCAGAGCAGTTCACCGCCATGTTCCGCCGCAAGGCCTTCCTCCACTGGTGAGTGATAGAGGGTTTACGTATTTCAAGATGAATCGTTTGGACAAATAAATGTCAGGAAAGATTGAAAGTTATATGTAGTGAGTAATATTTCCTTGTTTCAGGTACACCGGCGAGGGCATGGATGAGATGGAGTTCACAGAGGCTGAGAGCAACATGAACGACCTGGTGTCTGAGTACCAGCAGTACCAGGACGCCACCGCTGAGGAGGAGAGCGAGTTTGAGGATGAAGGCGAAGAGGACCTGGCCTAGACGCCCACCCCAAAGTTTTCTCCCCATATGCAACAGTTACCTCGTTTGTTTTCATTTTGTTGTGAATAGTTTCTAGGACATTTGGGGTTTGCTGTGCTGTGACATTTTGTCTTAAAAAATTTGACACTTTTTTGTAAAATAAATGTAAAACTATTAGTTAACATCCGAGGCAGTACATTAATGGCAGTACATTCGATTTTTGCAAATCTAATGTGCAAAAGAAACAATCCCCACAGAGTAGCACTGTTTAGCACTTGTTTGCACTTTTGTTAGCACGTCTTCATGGCCTTCACCATTTGTCAGATAATTCATTTGAATATGTAAAATACATATACAAGTTGTACAATGTAAGAAAATTGCTCAAACTAATAAGAAAACCCCCATAAAACATTTGTCGTAACATTTCAAATGCTAGGGATAAAACAGTAACGCAAGTGTCATTTAAAAAATCATTGGGGCCCACACAAGATTGAGTGTTTATTACATTATTATACATACTGTTGCTGCTCTGTCCTCTCTCCTCTCCTCTCTCCTGGTGTATCACCTCTGTAAGAAAGAAGGTAACTAATGTTTATCTTACTTTTTAAGATTAGCTTTTGATATCAGAAATATCTGTGATAATTACTTAATTATTAATTTCTTCCCTGAAGAACCTCAAACTGATCAGCAAACACCTCAAACAAGACAAAATCAGGTAGGTGTAACAGTAAGATATAATTTATCATGACAATAAATCTGAACATGATCATTATTCTAAACAACACATTTTACATTTAAGGATGAAGATGTGTGTTATGCCGCAGTAGAAATACGTCCGGCGTCACAGAGACCAAAGAAGAAGACAACCCAGAGTTATGTCACCTATTCTGCCATCAACACTTCTAGGATGTAAACACTTTAAACAAGAGGACAAACACATCAAATTGTATGTGCTATTTTGCCGGAATAGTTATAGCCACTCATTGTCCCCATTTTTGAAAAGTAGTACTAAACTATATTTCTTATTTCCTGACACCACTTATTTGATATATAATAAAAATAAACCTTGAGACAAAAAACCTGTGTTTGTGTTGATTACAATTCAGCTTCAGATTCACTCTTAACATTGAATCTGAAGAAATCTAACTGTAACATTTTATAATGGCCAAGATGGCTGTTTGTGTGTGACAAGACATGCTTGATGTATTCGGGCTATTTCCTGTTTTTATCTCCAGTTACCCATCAATCCCAACCCTCCTCCAGTAGAGTCTGATACAAATCAAAATATGTGTTATGTTGGGGCTCATTCTGCTACAGAGAATAACATGTATTTTTGTTTGTTAAGGAGATTTCAAATAAATAAGGATGGACCTTTCACTAGAAGTTACAAGACAGCAATGACAGTCAAGCCAACCTCAACCACATTGTGTAGGTAACACCTTGTAATAAGCTAGCCTCACAGGAAACTCACAGTGAAAAACATCCCCTCATGCGACTGCAGTGATAGTGTTAAGTGCAGTGTGAGTGAACTGAAGTTTAGATCAAAGATATTGCTTAAAAAGGAACAAGCACACACCAATGACGACAGGAAAGGTTCTGGTCTCATTCACTGTATGGGGAGAGCGTGGTGAGTTGGGCCACTTTCTGTCCTTGTTGAGGGGCCTACTCTATTAAACATGAATGCACAAATTCATTTCTAAGTTTCTTTCAAACTGATTCTGGAATTGTTCAGACACAAGAATCATGACTCCCTAAACATAATTAAATCAATTTGAACTGCTTTTTTAAAATGGATTTACCAATTATTCCACTGGGCTGTCTTCATCACAGCGAGTTGAGTAGTAATCTTTAAAAAGAAACAAGGAGTGGCTCAACTTCCCCACACTCTAAAATCACCAAGCATCCCCCTACTTTTGTTGTTGTTGTTTTTTTTTTTTAACATTATTTCGATGTAATACCTGTATAATCTGGTTTATTCCGGTGCCACGAGTTGGTCTACTTGGTAGCTGATTCACCTAAGCAGATGGACCTTCACATCATAATAACAGCAACACATTTCTTTAGAAGGGGTTTAAATATTTCAGATACAATTAAATTAATTAAATCAGCATTCATTTATATCCTATGTAACATTATCAAAAACATTACCTCCTATTGATATATTTTGTTTTCCAACTAAATATTATCGCTTGAATAGCAGATCCATAATAGAGACCATAATAATAACATTAACAATTGAGAATACATTATATAATTATTATTATTTATGACTTCTGTTATTGTCATTAACCACAACATAGTGCATCCAAACTCATTCATGAAAGAAAGGTATGCTAATACATCTTTTCATTCTTTCCAAATTTGACTTTCTTGTTTGAGTTTGTTTTATTTATTTCCACAACTCCAATAAAAAGTTACACTTGATCAGATGTGCAGATCAACCTCCATGTGTAATTGTATTTCCTGTTTGTTGTTATTAAATACATTTAAACTTCTAGCTCAATTCTTGACTGAAATGAATTGCTAACATTTCATAATGGTGTTTTATAAGTATTGCTCTGCACAACCCTGTCTCCTAGAAATTACGTTCCCACAAAACTAAACTGCATTCTCAAATACGTTTCGCAAGAAACGTATTTCCTTCCACGTTACGTTTGTTATGAACATATCTTAAATACGTTTATTTTCTACATATCTTCTAGAAACCTATTTTCTCTCATATGACGTTTGTTATGAACGTATCTTAAATACGTTTGCTTTCTACCTATATTTGCCATTTCTTTTCTAGCTTATAATAATGATAATAGTCATTTATTAATATCATTTTAGAGCAAACTTATTTTCGCGCTGGCTGGCGGCTGACTTTTCAGTTGACCAAATCCGTTATTATGCTGGTTAATGCTTAATAATCACAATATTGTTTGTAGTCGTTTCATACAGCATTCTCAATTACGTTTAACAAGAAACGTCTTTTGTCCCACGTTACGTTTGTTCTGAACATATCTTAAATACGTTTGCTTTCTACCTATCTTTGACATTTCTTTTCTAGCTTATAATAATGATAATAGTCATTTATAAATATCATTTCAGAGCACACATTTGAAATCGACGATCTGGCTTGATATCCTATGGTTAAATTAAAATCAGTAGGCGAGGCTGTAATTTCGCCAGCTGCGAGGCAGAAAATAATAGTTTTAACATGCCAAAAAGCTGCTGTGTCGTTTATTGCACCTCAAACATTAAAACAAATCCAGAGTTACGTGTTTCTGTACCAAAAATGTGCAATCGAAGTTAAAATTCAATTTTTTCAATTCAATAGATTTGTTGATATCCTCCAGAAATGAATAAAAGCTAAATTGGCTTGCCATAATCAAGGTGCCAAACAAAATCCACAAGACACAAACACATCTGATTGTTTGGACAATAACATGTTTAAACTTGCTCTCATAAAACAGGGAAGAACAAAGAAAGGTACCATCGAAAAGTGACTACCGGCAATGTGCATGTTTTAAGGAGTTGCCATTATCTTTTAACCAAAGAATAGAAGGTATGGGTAAAATAGTTAATGTTTTGCCTCCCTAGGAAACATGTTTTCGAAAAACCTTCTTGTCTTTTATAACTTCTGACAGACTTGCACATTTGAAAGTAAAGATTATTTTAATAAGTTAGCTGCCATTTTGGAAACATTTAGATAGTGTGAACCCCCTAACAAAGTGCTTCAAGGAGGGCAGTGCCAGACGGTTCACAATGAAATACCTCGACCCTCCATTCTCGCACATTTTAGGCCCATCTCCCAGCTACCTTTTTTATCAAAAGCCCTGGAGGGAGTAGTCTCGCAGCCAGCTGCAGTCTTTTTTTAACCATGCATGGAATCCATGAAAAGTTTCAGTCTGGCTTCAAACCCATGCACAGCACTGAAACACCCTTTTAAGAGTTTTTAATGATCTGCTCCTAGCCGCCGACTCAGGTAGCCCAGCTGTCTGGTGCTGTTAGACCTGACAGCTGCCTTTGACACTG
>JAAOOA010003384.1:0-17715 GCA_012861695.1 Trematomus loennbergii | reverse complement strand
AATGAAGTGTCTAGCTGAAAGTATGGAAGCAGCATTTGGCGCAAAGTGTAGGAAAAGAGGATTTGAAGGCATCTCCCATTGACTTCAATGTTAAAAAAAAAGAGTTTAAAAAGCTGAATATTTCAAAAAGTATAAAATATTTTTAAAAAGTTGAAGGTTTCCCATCGATTCCTGAACAGGCTGAATAGTTTGATATTTGAATGGTTTCTGTAGCTGAAAGTAAGCTGCAGTTATGGAGAGCCAAAGTATTGGCTGAAATAAATAAGGGAAGAATAAAAATTTGAAGTACTATAGTGGAATGCTGTAAACAGCATTCGCACTAATAAAGTTTGAAATACTATAGTGGAATGCTGTGGCACAGCATTCGCACTAATAAAGAAATTGAAGTACTATAGTGGAATGCTGTGGCACAGCATTCGCACTAACTAGAAAATGCATTTCCTGCAGAAAATGCGTGCGAATGCTGTAAACTGTGAACATTTGTGGCTGAATTTAGCTGAAAATGCAGAAAAAGTTGAATGTTATTAGCTGAATGGTAGCTGCTTTTAGCTACAAAAATGGAGAAAAAGCTTAAAATTTAAAAGAAAAAGTTTAAAAAAATGTATCGCCTTGATGTAATGAAATAGCTGAATAATGTAATAGTTGAATGTGTTTCTGCAGCTGAAAATAGGCTGAAGGAGTTAAATATCAGATGTAAGTAGTAGTGAATTTGCATTGATCTTGATCGCCCTCTCTCTCTTCTCTTGATCGCCCTCTCTCTCTCCTTTGATCGCCCTCTCTCTCTTCTCTTTATCGCCTCTCTCTCCTCTTGATCGCCCTCTCTCTCTCTTCTCTTGATCGCCCTCTCTCTCCTCTTGATCGCCCTCTCTCTCTCCTCTTGATCGCCCTCTCTCTCTCCTCTTGATCGCCCACTCTCTCTCCTCTTGATCGCCCTCTCTCTTCTCTTGATCGCCCTCTCTCTCTCCTCTTGATCGCCTCCTCTCTCTCCTTTGATCGCCCTCTCTCTCTCTTCTCTGATCGCCCTCTCTTCTCTCCTCTTGATCGCCCTCTCTCTCTCTCTTGATCGCCCTCTCTCTCCTCTTGATCGCCCTCTCTCTCTCCTCTTGATCGCCCTCTCTCTCTCCTCTTGATCGCCCACTCTCTCTCCTCTTGATCGCCCCTCTCTCTCCTCTTGATCGCCCTCTCTCTCTCCTCTTGATCGCCCTCTCTCTCTCCTCTTGATCGCCCTCTCTCTCTCCTTTGATCGCCCTCTCTCTCTCTTCTCTTGATCGCCCTCTCTCTCTCCTCTTGATCGCCCTCTCTCTTCTCTTGATCACCCTCTCTTCTCTTGATGTGTCTGTGAGAGAGAGGGAGTGTGTGTGTGTGTGTGTGTGTGTGTGTGTGTGTGTGTGTGTGTGTGTGTGTGTGTGTGGGTGTGTGTGTGTGTGTGTGTGTGTGTGTGTGTGTGTGTGTGTGTGTGTGTGTGTGAGAGTGAGAGAGTGTGTCTGTCTGTCTGAGGCCCCGGCTCCACGAGGACAAATACGGCAAAACGCATCGGAGTAACGCAAATGCAACCGCAAAAAACCTTCCGTCCCACGCAATATACACCGGATTGTGTCAAGCTCCACGAGACGGCTCCGTTTACATCCAAACGCTGGAAAAGCTGCAGTACATATGCCGAACCTGTACGTGGCGCTGTAACTTCCTCCACAAAAGCAGCAACTTCCTCCACAAAAGCAGCGAAGAAGAATGGTTGTCATGGCTGCACTTCTGTGTATTCTCCGCGGTGGGGGCCGACAGAACCGGGCAGAGTTTTTTCGCCGGTCAGCGAGTGTTAAAGTTTAAATCTTCCGGACAAATTATAAAAGTGCCGGTCAAAGGTCTTCATTGTTATTTATTGAGCTTTAAAACAAATGAATAACGACGATATCATGATATATAATCATCAAATACACGGAGCCTGTCTCTTTTTCCTCTCTTCTCACAGCGTCAGTGTCTGTCTCATGCAGCAGCTGATCCTGTAATGATGACTCGACAGTAAAAATAAACATATTTATAACTAGTTTAGGTAGTTTGAGAGGTAATTAAATTAATATTTCTTCTTAATTTCTTTTCATTTTCCAACCTAGGAGAGGTTTTCCTACGTTTTTCATGACAAAATATGTCTGAGGAGTGTAGGGTTTGGGAATTATGGCAAGTTTAAAACATTTTTGGGGGAGAATTTGAAGCACCCCTCCACTCTGTTTTGAGATCAAAGCACTCTAGACTTAACGAGCTGCTCCATCCACACTAATGTTAAAATCTGAAGAAAGCCTCTTACAAGCTCCAAACAAAGTTAATTATCTCAAAAAGTGTAAAAGATATAAAAAATAAAAGTCAATTTTGAATAGCTGAAGGTGTTGTGATCATTTGAAAGTTGGAATGAAGTGTCTAGCTGAAAGTATGTGGAAGGAGTAGCATTTGGCGCAAAGTGTAGGAAAAGAGGATTTGAAGGCATCTCCCATTGACTTCAATGTTAAAAAAAGAGTTTAAAAAGCTGAATATTTCAAAAAGTATAAAATATTTTTAAAAAGTTGAAGGTTTCCCATCGATTCCTGAACAGGTTGAATAGTTTGATATTTGAATGGTTTCTGTAGCTGAAAGTAAGCTGAAGTTATGGAGAGCCAAAGTATGGTTGAAATAACTAGAAAATGCATTTCCTGCAGAAAATGCGTGCGAATGCTGTAAACTGTGAACATTTGTGGCTGAATTTAGCTGAAAATGCAGAAAAAGCTGAATGTTATTAGCTGAATGGTAGCTGCTTTTAGCTACAAAAATGGAGAAAAAGCTTAATATTTAAAAAAAGCTCTCTCTCCTCTTGATCGCCCACTCTTTCTCCTCTTGATCGCCCTCTCTCTCATCTCTTGATCGCCCTCTCTCTCTCCTCTTGATCGCCCATTCTCTCTCCTCTTGATCGCCCTCTCTCTCTCTTCTTGATCGCCCTCTCTCTCTCCTCTTGATCGCCCTCTCTCTCTCCTCTTGATCGCCCTCTCTCTCTCCTCTTGATCGCCCTCTCTCTCTCTTCTCTTGATCGCCCTCTCTCTCCTCTGATCGCCCTCTCTCTTCTCTTGATCGCCCTCTCTCTCTCCTCTTGATCGCCCTCTCTCTCTCCTCTTGATCGCCCTCTCTCTCTCTCTCTCTGATCGCCCCTCTCTCCTCTTGATCGCCCTCTCTCTTCTCTTGATCACCCTATCACTCTCTCTCACTTCTCTTGATCGCCCTCTCTTCTCTTGATGTGTCTGTGAGAGAGAGGAGAGAGTGTGTGTGTGTGTGTGTGTGTGTGTGTGTGTGTGTGTGTGTGTGTGTGTGTGTGTGTGTGTGTGTGTGTGTGTGTGTGTGTGTGTGTGGTGTGTGTGTGTGTGTGTGTGTGTGTGTGTGTGTGTGTGTGCACCTTGCTGCAGGTCTGTGTGGATGTCTCTGAGCGTGGACAGGTACACGCTGTCTGCCTGCTGGACGATGGAGGCCACCTGCTGTGCTCTGCTGCTGCTCAGCTGTAGGACACAGTGGAGAATACTTATAGAAGAAGAGGAGGATGAAGTCCTCTCTAATGTCTCACATGCAGAGCACTCAGCACAGAGTGAACTTTGACCTCTGCTCTCAACCCATCCTAGGGTTAGGAGCAGAGGGCAGCTATTGTACACACAGTAGAGTGTGAGACCTGGAAGGCTTCTCAATACTCTAATTTCCCCTCCTCGACTCCTCTGTCCTCCGGTAGTGACCTGGAAATGGATTTCAGCGTGCCATGTTGAAGGGCTTCTCATTTCTCTAAATGCACATCGAGGACCGAGGATCGAGCACTCCGCCTCCGTAAGATGCGAGCGAGAGACACGAGGAGGAGACGCGAGGACAGAGGAGTCCTCAGGTATTAATTGGGATGTCCTCGTTCACTCAAACGTCACTTTTAAACGACGTCTGTTAATGATGACATGTTGAATTGAGGCGAATATTTGTAATGTTCAGGTTGTTGTGTTTAATATTCATGAGAATATTTGTCATTGTTCAAATGATAATAAACAAACATATGAAGCATATTTGTCCACTCATATGTTGATAAGAGTATTAAAGACTTGAAAAATATCCCTCTAAGGTACATTTAGAACAGATACAAAATGTGCGATTAATTTTAGATTAATCGCGATTAACTGGACAATCATTAATTGATTAAATATTTAATCGACTGACAGCCCGATAAATAATGTATTATTACATGATGGCTCTGCATTGGATTATTATCAGTTCTGGTAATAACTTCATAATAACTACGTCTGAAAGCAGTGTGTGTGTGTGTGTGTGTGTGTGTGTGTGTGTGTGTGTGTGTGTGTGTGTGTGTGTGTGTGTGTGTGTGTGTGTGTGTGTGTGTGTGTGTGTGTGTGTGTGTGTGTGTGTGTGTGTGTGCTGCAGGAGGGGCCGCTCAGAGCTGGGACTTCCCTTCACACCTCGTCTTCCTCCACCTGGATAACTTCCTGCTACACCTGCAGAACATCCAGGTACACACACACACACACCACACACCACACACACACACCACACACACACACACACACACACGGTACACACACACCTTGTCAGTGCTCATGATGCCCCCCCCCCCCTGTGCAGGAGGTGTTCAGGGTCAGTCTGCAGCTCCGTCAGCTGGAGGAGGCGGTGGTGTCGGGCGCTGGCGGCAGGAAGTGGACGGAGGAGGTTCAGGAAGTGTATCAGGACTTCCTGCTTCATGTGACCTCTCTGTCAAAGTGCAGCTGTGATCCCACCGACCCCGAGCAGCAGGTGAGAGCCGTGAGAAGCAGCTTCCTGTGTGCCTCTGAGCTGCGTCTGACCCCCCCCCCTCTCTCTCAGGGTTTCCGGCTGCTCCTGGATCAGTTCCAGCTGCAGGTGGAGCAGGTGGAGCAGCGGCTGGTGTCCGTGCTCTGCAGAGCTCTGCAGGACTGCAGCGAGCCGGCCTCTTCAGCCAAGGTACCTTTAACATGTTTATACAGTCTATGGTTTAAACATGCACCCCACAGAGTGTGAGAGCGCACCCTGCTGACCGACAGAGGGTTACATCATGCAGCCAACCCCACAGAGTGTGAGAGCGCCCCCTGCTGACCGACAGAGGGTTACATCATGCAGCCAACCCCACAGAGTGTGAGAGCGCCCCCTGCTGACCGACAGAGGGTTACATCATGCAGCCAACCCCACAGAGTGTGAGAGCGCCCCCTGCTGACCGACAGAGGGTTACATCATGCAGCCAACCCACAGAGTGTGAGAGCGCCCCCTGCTGACCGACAGAGGGTTACATCATGCAGCCAACCCCACAGAGTGTGAGAGCGCCCCCTGCTGACCGACAGAGGGTTACATCATGCAGCCAACCCCACAGAGTGTGAGAGCGCCCCCTGCTGACCGACAGAGGGTTACATCATGCAGCCAACCCCACAGAGTGTGAGAGCGCCCCTGCTGACCGACAGAGGGTTACATCATGCAGCCAACCCCACAGAGTGTGAGAGCGCCCCCTGCTGACCGACAGAGGGTTACATCATGCAGCCAACCCCACAGAGTGTGAGAGCGCCCTCTACTCACACGAACGAGGAATTTGACTTGGTGTCGTGGTGCATACATCAAAGGAAAATGAAAATGAAAAACACAGATAGCGAACTATTTTAAGAACACTCTATAATAGTTCGCTATCTGTGTTTTTTAAATTGTTGTTTCACTTGTATGTAGCCTATGCACCAAGGCTTTGCTGCCTCTTTTACCGAGGCAGCAATCTGGGGTCCTCCTAAAAGGGTTTAAATGGTTCATCTGCAATATAGCCTACTCATTTATATAAATAGTTATCACCGCAATAAACCATATTTAATTTTGTCTTCATTTGCATTATTTAATTTCATATTCTGTTCTATCATATTTTATTAACATGTATGGACTTCTTGCACTATACTTTTCATTTTGTATTTTTGTATTTTATTATATATGTTGCCTTGTTGGAGGAGCTCAGGTCAGAATCATTTCATTGCCATTTCTTCACTGTAGCTTTGAGCATATGACAATAAAACCTTTGAATTGAATTGAATGCCTCTGATGATGAGCAGTCATCCTCCGCTGTAAGGGATTACATAAGGGTTCATTTATTTCCACACCTTTTCGGATGTGTAACTAGGTAGATCATTTGTTTATATATCATTTGTAAGTCAATCATATTTTTGTTTATCACTTTGATACTGCTTAATTTTGTACAGTTTCATAATTCTCTTGTTTCATTACATTATTATTATTATTTGTTGTATTATTGTTTTACACGCTCGAAATAAATCAAAATCAAAAAAGCCTTCTTTCTCCTGCAGAAAACACCCTTCCCCCCTGGGGAGGAGACCATTATCTCACAGTATTATCCCTCATTGTGATGGAGGAGGCAGGGGCGGTTCTGTGGCCCCCCTGAAAATGAAAAAAGTTTATGATTAAACGATTTCCTGGCTGACGGAATAGGAATAACTAACGATATTTGTCATTCTAGTCGGGAGTCTCTGAATTCACTCTTTACCTTCTGTCTTAATACAAATAATAATAATAATAATAATACACAGGATTTATGTGGCGCTTTTCCTAAAAGTACTCAGTCTACTGCAAAATATACTCACTATACAGCAATATATATTCAATGTACTGCAAACAATACTCAGTGTACTTACTGTATGCAAAATATACTCACTGAACTGCAATATTTACTCACTGAAGTCTCAGTAGGTGAATGCTTGCATGATAAGGTAGTACCCATAGAGTCCAGTAGAGGGCGGAGCCTGTGAGAGATATAACCTAATCATGTTTGTGAATGTTGTCCCTAAAGAAAAGGCCTAAACTCTCATTCAGAGGTTGGAACATTTCTTTGTCATATTCAGATATGAAATGTGAGCTCATCCTCCATTTCTTATTTCACCATCCGCCCTCTGGGACATTTCAGTTTCTTCCTTCTCTGTTTTATTTCTGATCTTGTTAAACAGATCGTTGAGGAGTTTATCACCAAGCTCACAAGACTGCTGGAGATTTGAGAAATGTTTAACGTTTTCTCTTTCGAGAATTCTCATCTGTTCATTGTGAGTTTGAAAAGCTACTTATCATTATATAAATATGTCATTAGTTGAATTGCACTCAACACTAGAAATATGATTTATTGACCTAACATTTCTGGCATATTTGCTCCTCAAATACAGACTTCATCAACAAACCGCACCTTTACCACTGCTGACATCAGTTTATTGATGTCTTACGTTATGCGATCCCTGCCTTAAACAGAACAAGTGTAGCCTTTGTTAAATATGTACTTTTTTATTTTCTACATATCTGGTGTTTTACAGACTATATAAGAATGTTTTAAATGTAAAAAAAAAAGGCCTATACAATCAATATTCACACATTTCAAAAGTGACATTAAAGAAACACAGAAATGAACTAGAATGCACAAATGGAATTTATTTGAAGACAACAGACAGATACTTCATGGATATTAATTAAGTTACAGATGCTACATTGATAGTTTACAGTTGTGCTGCCCCTTCAGCGGTCTGCTGCTGTGTTTTAATGGTGTGTCACTGATCCAGTTACAGCATACAGTTGAGCGCATTTTCAAAAAGTGTTTTAAAAAAACCATAAACAGACTGTTTCAGCCTAAAGCATAATTGTGTCTTTATTTTTCAACTTCCATTTCTTTCCCAAATGTTTTACGTACATGTGTTGTGATTTTATTCAACTTCTTTTCAATGATTCACAGCCTTGATTGACCCATCTTATTTTAATTTATCAGACACACGTTTTATCCTGTCCTGCACGTTGTGGTTTCATTCATTACTTCCAAGGTTTAAGAAAACTTTATATATACTCTATAATCCTTGTCAATAAGGAAGAGCTGTTCTCAGCGTCCTGTCTGGCTCTCTCCTCCTGTTCTTTTCTAATTCTCTTGCTTTCCTCCTCAATTTCCCTTTCCTCTCATTGTCTGCCCCTGCTTCATTAATTAGTTTCTCATACTTTTCCGAAATGCTCTTCTCCATTTCCTCTTCCTCTTTGCGTATTTCTTCTTCTCTCTCTTTAAGGATTCTCTGTTTCTCCTCTTCTATGGCCCTCTCTGCCTCCTGGAACATTTCTGTGGTGTAATGGCTTCCTCCGTTCTTCTTTGTTATCTTTCTGATCTTGTCGAGCAGCTCTCTGACCTGAGAACGATCCTTCACCTCATTATTGAAGACGTGGTAGTGCCCGTGACATTTGAAAACAAGTTCCGTCAGATCTTTGCTGTTTTTCAAGAACTCTTCAATAGGTATTCCTTTGAGCTGATCACCGTGGGTAAAGAGAACCATGCTGTATCTGTCTGCTTGCTCTCCAAAGATTTTCTGAATCTTCTTCACTGTCTTCTTTTCTTCATCTGTGAATCTGCCCAGTCTGATGATGATCAGGAAGACATGAGGTCCAGGAGAAGCATAAACAATGCTCTGGCCAATATGTTTTATTGTTTTCTTTTCATCAATCTTGGTGTCACACAGACCTGGAGTGTCAATGACAGCAAACTTTTGTCCCTCCACCTCACCACTGGCTTTGTTACAGACAGTAGTCTGAGATTCAGCAGAGCACTTTGATTCAAAGTGCTCTTTTCCCAGAATGGTGTTTCCTGTGGCGCTCTTCCCAGCTCCAGTCTTCCCCACCATCACAACCCGGAGCGCCTTGTTATTGTATGTTTGATTCTGATCGGTGGGCGGAAAAAAAAGAAGAAAAACCTTTTAGTGCCCTTTTTTTTCACAACAATGTGGTACATGCATTCTGCATAATATCTATTACAACAATAAACAGTACAATATTCAATTTGTACATTACATTCTGTTCTTGCCTTTCTTTTTCTATTTACATTTATATAAACTCCTGCATTTACTTGGTCCTGTCACGATTTTAGTTTTTGTCTAGTCATGGTTTTATTTTGAAATTCTGTTCTCCCTGTGTCTTGTCTTCCTTCCTGTGTTTGCCCTCCTGTGCCTGATTGTCTGATTGTGCTCACCTGTTGCCCTTGTGTTTCTGCCTCCCCTGCCCAGCTGTGTCTTTAGTCTTGTCTTCCCCTGTGCTCCATGTCGGTTCGTTGTCTTTTCTCACGTTCCAGGTTGGTTTTTGTCCTCATGCTACGTGTTTTGGACTTATGATTCTGTTTTTTTGCCATGTCAACAGCTTTGATTAATAAAGCTCGCTTTTGTTTTGAAACCCGCTTCCCTTTTTAACTGCATTTGAGTCCTGAGGCCTGTACTACGAAGCTGGATGTTCTCTTAGCTAACTTCAGGGAAAACTCTGGCTTTCCGGTCCTACGACGCTGGTTCTCTTTTTAGCGGGCTAGATCTCCATGGTAACTTATGCTGAGCGGCTAACCTCCTCGGGAGCAGGTTAGGTTGCAGGCTAAGAGATCAACTCAGTGAAAGCACCGCCTGTTGACCAATCAGAGCTCAGTGTGCAGAGTTTAAAGCTATCAAGTCATATTACAGGATAGAGGAAATACAGAAAAACTGCCGTTGCAGGAAAGACGGCCGGCAAAAATCAACTGACTGTGTGAACGTGAACATTAATAGAATATCCCCTCCCATCTTCAGAGCAATCTGACTATTATAACATTAGCGTTAAGAAAGCTTGTGTCCCATTATCATTCATATCATATCTGTTATGAACTCAGACACTCAGGATATAGGACCCAATTGCACGACCCGGGAGACAGAGGTAAAGTATTTGTAAGATACTTTATTTTTCCAATAGAGGAACAAAAAATGATCACTATCTAATCTCAGGATGAGATGACAAAATGAGAAAAAAAAAAAAAATCTCTCACGTTGTGAGTAACAACTTTCTTGATAACAAAGACAGCATAGACCTGACTTTGGCATGAGACAAGACAAACTGACAATGAACACCGGAGGCCTGTACTACGAAGCCGGATTTTCCTAACCTGGATATGTTGGAGTTAGCCGGTTGGCCCAATCCAAAACATACGCGCTCTCGCTAAACTGTACTACGACGCTGGTTATCAAGTGGATCGCTCAAGCCAGCCGTGTCCTATCTAGTTAGGTGCGCGTTCACATGAAAGGGGTGGTATTTGGAGCATTCGACCAATCAGAAACATGGACAACCGTACTGACAGCGCAGCGTCATACTTCCTGAATGAAAAGTGAACTTTAATATTAGTCAAATATGAAGAAGTTAAACTTTAAACATCCATGACTTAAACACTTTATCCAGGATCAAAGCCACATAGCTGCACCTGCAAGGTGAATGCAGCTGGTAAAGAAAGAGCGTTTGAATGCGTACATTAACAGGTTTATGATATCACTGCCCCGTCTAAGACACGATCTGACTTTAATTACATTTGACTCGAGTGTTTCGTCAACTTAATGTGTTGCTTAAAATAATACTTCTGCATCCAGTATGTGACACTGTGAGTGTTGCACGGCCAGATACGGCTCAGCTGACTCAGATAAGGAAATATATGATACATTATGATGTGATATGATATGAATGATAATGGGACACATCGACGTCTGCACTCACAGTGCCGCGGACTGTACTTAATGTTACTCTGATCCGGTTACTTATGTTGTGGCAGATATTTAAGTAAGCTTTCTTAACGCTAATGTTATAATAGTCAGATTGCTCTGAAGATGGGAGGGGATATTCTATTAATGTTCACGTTCACACAGTCAGGTGATTTTTGCCGGCCGTCTTTCCTGCAACGGCAGTTTGTCTGTATTTCCTCTATCCTGTAATATGACTTGATCGCTTTAAACTCCGCACACTGAGCTCTGATTGGTCAGCAGGCGGTGCTTTCACTGAGTTGATCTCTTAGCCTGCAACCTAACCTGCTCCGGAGGAGGTTAGCCGCTCAGCATAAGTTACCATGGAGATCTAGCCCGCTAAAAAGAGAACCAGCGTCGTAGGACCGGAAAGCCCGAGATTTCCCTGAAGTCAGCCGCTAAGAGAACATCCGGCTTCGTAGTACAGGCCTCGGGAGACTGGGGAATTTAAACACACAACAACAAGACACAGGTGAAAACAATCAGGCAGTGGCGAGCCGTCAGGGCCCTCTAGGCCCTCTGTGAGGGCCTAAGATATTCCAAAAAATAATATTTAAAAACATTAAAAAAAATATATTTTATTTTAAATATATATTTTTTTAATATTATTTTTGTTATATTTTTCATTAGTTTTACCGAAAAAAAACTTGATTTAATAAAATAACATTTCCAAAGAAATAAATCCTTAGAATCTGCCTGTTCAGTCTCTGTTTGAATGTCAGTTACTATAGCGGGCCTCTCTGCGATTCACAGAGGGTTGCTATAGTAACTGAACGAGAGAGTAATGTCAAATGACAGTCCAATTGACCAATCATATCTTCCCTCTAAATGGGTGGGTTTTATTATCGCGGACTTTATGACGAGTTCCGCCCGCTGTGAAACTTTTCTTGTTTCCATAGCAACAACAACTTCCTGTCAACAGCGTGAACTCGCCTTCAAAATTGGGTTCACAGGTGTTTGTTTTGTGTGGTAGAGGGTCGCTGTCATTGATGCGTTTTGCACCCTGGGCCGTTGTTTTGATATTCCGCTGAAGTATACGCTGTGACGTAATAACTCTTTTTTTTTCTTTTTTTCGAGGGAAGGGGTGGGGGTCAGAGGGCCTAGGTATAAAGCTCACTTATCTGGCCGTGCAACACTCACAGTGTCACATACTGTATGCAGAAGTATTATTTTAAGCAGCACATTAAGTTGACGAAACCTCGAGTCAAATGTAATTAAAGTCAGATCGTGTCTTAGACGGGGCAGTGATATCATAAACCTGTTAATGTTCGCATTCAAACACTTTCTCTGTTACCAGCTGTATTCACCTTGCAGGTGCAGCTATGTGGCTTTGATCCTGGATAAAGTGTTTAAGTCATGGATGTTTAAAGTTTAACTTCTTCATATTTGACTAATATATAGTTCACTTTTCATTCAGGAAGTATGACGCTGCGCTGTCAGTACGCTTGTCCCTGTTTGTGATTGGTCGAATGCTCCAAATACCACCCCTTTCATGTGAACGCGCACCTAACTAGATAGGACACGGCTGGCTTGAGCGATCCACTTGATATCCAGCGTCGTAGTACAGTTTATCGAGAGCGCGTATGTTTTGGATTGGGCTAACCGGCTAACTCCAACATATCCAGGTTAAGTTGAACCAGCTTCGTAGTACAGGCCTCTGATATTCCCAAATCCTGACAGGTCCGTTTTTCAATCTGTTTCTTGCACTGTTTTCATTTTATTTTTATTTTTTAATTAGTTATATTGTTTTATGTCCTATAAATATTATGTTGCATTGTTGGAGGAGCTTGGGACTTAAGATTTTCATTTCTACTCTGTAGCTTCTGTGCAATGACAATAAAGCCCTTGAATCTTTGATGTTTAGTTTACACATTAGCTAGTTGTACACAGTACTGCAAGTTGGACCCTGAAAAACCTTTGTGACTGTACTGTAAGTCGCATAAATAATGCTTTAAAGACTCAGAGGTGGGAGAAGTAAGCAGATGTTGTACTTGAGTAAAAGTAGAAGTACCAGAGTGTAGGAATACTCTGTTACAGTAAAAGTCGTGAGCTATTGCTTAAATATACATATATATATACATACATATATGTATATATATATATATATGTATATGTATATATATATGTATATTTAAGCAATAGCTCACGACAGGCCGTGGTATATGCTCATTATATCACAGCTAAGGGGCGTGGTTCAACCTAGAGATGGCAAATCCGGATCCTTTTACGGACTCAGGGTCTTCTGAGTCAGTCATTGAAGAGATCCGGATCATACGAGTCATTTGAGTCATATGAGTCAGCATCACCAAGACCGTAGAAATCCTATCGGTGAAACCGAAAAGTTGATGCATTTCACGAGCATATTATTATTCCATATATTTTGAATATATATATATATTTGTATATATATATATATAATATCTGCATGTATATTTTCTATTTCGACATGTATATTTTATATTTTATATTTTATTTTTATTTCTATTCTTGTATATTTTGTAGTTTTGTTTTATTGTAAAATGCCTTTTATGCTGCTGTAACAACAATTTCCCAATTTGGGATCAATAAAGTACTATCTATCTATCTATCTATCTATCTATCTATCTATCTATCTATTAAACTGACGTTATATTAACCTCCGCTACACAGTGTATTTTGCTTTAATAAAAAATGTTGATCACAAAAAAAAGGGTTATTTTGCGATTTGGCAAATCTGAGTCTGCTGTTGACTCGTGCATGAGGACGAGTCTGCTGGATCTCTGGATCTGCTGCTATATACGGCTCTGAGTCCGCACGAGTCTGATCCGCTGTGTGTTGTAGCGAGTCAGGATTTGCGAATCTGCGAGTCTGCGAGTTTGCGAGCGAGTCTGCGAGTCTGCGAGCGAGTCTGCGAGTCTGCGAGCGAGTCTGCGAGTCTGCGAGCGAGTCTGCGAGCGAGTCTGCTCGTGCATAATATAGCGCGGGAGCCGGGTGCTGGAGGAGGGGCTATGCTCGTGCACATGACGAGTATGGAGGGCTGGATCTGCTATGCTATTACGGTTAGGAGCCGTCGGCTCCTCTGAGTCCCCACGAGTCTGCAGGAAGTTTCACTGATCCGCGTCCCCTCCCCTGAGCCAAACGATAACTTCTGGCAGCTATCCTGTATACTTGCTAAAGGGTAGGTAGATGGACTGGGGTACGTTGTAATGTGATTTTACATGTTATAAAGAGAGTAGCGAGTGACGCAATTTATAGTTTTATAGCTCATTTCTAGGATCCGGGTTAATGATCCGATGAATCAGGATTCGCCCATCTCTAGTTCAACCCCCTTAGCTGTGACATAATGACCATATATCGGCCTGAAGTGAGCTATTGCTTTTATAAACGGTTACCAAGTGTGGCAATATGAAGAAAAATACACACTCTAATTTAAATAGTTTTTATTAGTAAATAATGATGTTCAAAATAAAATAGTCCCTCTGTTGCCTTCTGCACGAAACATAGTGCGAGGTGGTTGCTATGCAACAACACTAACAACAGCTAGCGAACATATTAGACAGAGAGCGTTGATCCATTATTTGGCTATTTATTTACATTAATGTGTATGTTGCCGTTTATTGTGCACCCACTGAAAACCTGTCCAGCATCAGTAGCATGGCTTACGTGGTTACTTGTATAGGTTGAGGTTGTTCTCGCTGGCTGTTGCTTGGCGTGGCGAGAATATTGCTCCACTTTCTCCGGTCCCCGAGATTGGGCTTCCAGTAGCTCTGGAGAGAGCTTTCTCACCTGTGGCCACTAACGCTCATCATGTCTCTGCTTTGTTTCAAGACCCGCATCAGAAAGCTTTTGAATGGTGTACTTTTCCAGTTGGTCTACCTGCCCTCCACGTAGCTCTGCATGTCGTCGTTTAGGTGCTTTTTTGTTCTGGAGATAGGCACTGCTCAATCCACTCCTCCATAGTAAGACCCCCCCCCCGCAGGTCGAAGTTAATCTTTAATGTTTTTGCGGACCTTTTTGATTACAGATTTGAAAACATGGTTGCTTGCTTTAAAAGTAGCACAATTAATTATGTCAAACCTTGGAAAGTATCTAAATATCCCTGCCCTAATGCCAAAGGAACTGCACACTGAATATGTTTTTGCCGTTTGATGTCTATGTCTGGACCGCTGCGTAAAAAGGAGGGTTTCTGCTCCGTTACTTCTCCGCTGCTTTTTTGCTTTTCAGCCCAACTGTATACTGTTTTCTCAGACGCGGAGGGATACTGAGTTGTTGTGAAAAGTAACTTACAATTCTGAATTACAGCAAACATGTGCAATATATCCATTAGTACAGCTCTGTGGGCTGGCAGTAAGGCGATATGGGTCCGTTCTTATTGTGCATCCATGGTAAAGATAAACGCATGTACTAGCGCTGAAACAATGCAGAGGGAAATAACTCACAGAATAACGTTATTAGCACATTTCTACAACTTGAGGAACGAATGTTTTTAATAGAGTGGCGAAGTCACGCCCATCTACTTCCGCCCCATGGGACCTTATTTCGGAAAAATAATGTATTGAAGTCAATGGAGAGAGAAAACGTATCTTTCGATCCCGTTTGAATTGTGCCATGAATTACACATATGATGTTTGTCAATCTTAAAAAATATTTCCATGTCAAAAAAGTCACAGTTTGTCGTAAAACTGTTGAAATATAAGACTATGAAAAATACGCAACTAGAAAGACTACAAATCCCAGAGTCGCGTAAGTGATGTCACAATTGTTTTCCTCCACTAAGATCAGTGCCATATAGATATAATCTATCTATATGGCGCTGGCTAAGATAAGATAACTTTAACAAGATGCCTGTGTGCTTAGTGTTAAGAATAATTCTTCTAGATATCTAACCTTTTACTCTGACATGTGTTATCTCCTTTAAGGAAAGGCCTTGGTGCCATATGTGTTGTGTCACCAGTGTGAGACCGGTCAACTTGACTCGCACGAAGGGTAATTGTTGTGAGAACACTGAAGCACTTCTTTATCGGTGTTTTGTGGGCTCTAGGATGTGAAATCCTTGAGGCCATGAGCGTCGGACGCAGATGATTCAGTGTTTAGTCTACTCTTCAGAGATGTTGATTTCTCTCTGTGAACCCGTTAAAAGGTCTAGCATAGAGAGAGGCTCTTCAGAATTGACGTGGCAACTCTACCGTGTGGTCAGAACCTCTGACTCTTTGATTTGTGATGTGAATCCTCCGGCCGAATACTCTGAATAAACCCATCAGTGTTTGACATCAAAGCTCCAACTCTCACCGTGTCTCCTTCTGAGTCGGTGACTCCATGCATTACTACACAGAAGTTTCCTCCACACTTAGTACTAAGTACATTGTCAGAATAAGTGAGAAATGGATTTCACTTCTGTTAGACAGCTATATGCCATAAATGTTTGCATACATTCAGAGTAAATATTTTATTCAGTATGATAGCTGTCTAACAGAAGTTAAATCCATGTCTCACTTATTCTGACAATGTATTTAACCCAAATAAAACAACCCAATAAAAGAGTTGTTAAATAATAGTGAAGTCACGTTGTAATAACAATAATCTCTCTCGGTTTCTTTTTCTGCTTTGCCAAAAGCCACTGTGTCAAGTGTCCTAGTAGAGTTGCCGTATGTAGTTTCCAATATGGCGGACCATCTCGCACATGCGCAGTACAGATCGGGCAGGGGACAGATCGGGTAGTGACACTGGCCATCTGTAGAATCTTGTGAATCACAGAACAGCCGGTCGTCACCGCCCTTCATTTTTATGTTTTTAAATGGCATCATTGAAGTTGCACCTTATATATACAGTCTATGAGTTGCACCGACAGAGGTCCGCCGTTTCCCAGTTGACATTCACTAACCCCCCCCCCCCTCCCTCCTCCTCCTCTATTTGGACTGTAGATCTCGGCAGACTGGCAACTTTAGAAGTAGCTCTTGGTTCAAAAAGGTTTGGGCACCCCTGCTTTACATGCTTAATATAAATGTAATGAAATATTTTTCTTTTAAGAGCTGATTGTGATGATACTGAACTTTTAAATATAATATCAGAAGGTTATTGATATTAACAATGGAGTGTCTCTCCCAAGTTCAAATACTGGATGTTTGATTTTCCAAATGTTTTAATTTAGTTTTTTATTGAAGCAAACCCCTCTATAGAAGAGTTGACATCTGTTAACTACAACATGAACTGTGTCTATGAATATATATTTACAATCAAAAGTTGCTATCTATATGCAATCATCATTAACAATAAAGTGTATTCACTTACCATTTTGGCATGTTTGCTGGCCATAGTTGGTGATGGAGGGAGGAGCTGGTCTGCTGCTGAGCTGAGGAAGTGAAGTTAGTCTGCAACAACACCTCCTTAAATACAGACTTCATGCAGCAACCACACCCACACACACTGCTGACATCACAGTCTGAAGTTCAGCTCAGTGGGATGATTCATAGATTAAGAGTATAAATCCTTCCCTTCATAAACAGAACAAGGGGAAATACAGCCTCATGTGTTTAGACTTGTTTTAATTGAACAGACTAAGCCATCAACATATCAACATTCACCCATTCACACACATTCAGAGCAGAGGCTGCCATGCAAGGTGCTCAGGGAGACTAACATCACACACACTCACACACTGTTTAAGCAGCTTTGCGGACACTTCTAAGTTTACTTATGTATATTTGTTAACACAATAGCTTATTTTAAATTATTAAACATGTTTTATAAAGATGTATATCTACCTACAACTACATCATTGATTGCTTTGATTATGTTGTTGGCAAGTGCGGCTGTTTTTAAATTGAATTCTTAACTGTGTTTTATTATCAAGGCAATTCAAAATGTCTCTAGTTTTGCTCTAATTTTTGTTTTATCTTATTTTTTTATTTGTATTTTTATCAAATCCCTTATTCATCTATTTGGTCCTTAGGATTTATTTTAAATATGTCGTTACCGTCTCTACCTCGATGTATTTGAAACAAGATACAAGTTTAATAACTGTTAAATAACAACGTAATAAAGCGTTTACACATTCTGCCTATGGAAGCTAAAGGGGGATGGATTAAAATAGAGTGAAAAATGGCTTTAAAAAGTGATGAATAAGAGTGTGAATGATTTCCTTCTCGTCTCTGATGGTAAA
>JAAOOA010003383.1:0-5000 GCA_012861695.1 Trematomus loennbergii | reverse complement strand
GTGACTCTGCTGTAGCCAGCTTTCGAGCACTCTTTCCTGGGTAAATGTGTCCTCTTTCTCCCCCCCCTGGGTGTGTGTGTGAGACAAGTGAAGTGAGTCAGCCTGCCAACAAGCAGCAGTGTGCTGTCATTTGAAACATGTTCCCCCACACTTTAACACAGTTTTACCTGTGTTTTGAGGCTTCTTTCCTGGGTCAATGTGTCCTCTTTCTCCCCCCTGGGTGTGTGTGAGAGACCAGTGAAGTGAGTCAGCCTGCCAACAAGCAGCAGTGTGCTGTCATTTGAAACATGTTCCTCCACACTGTGACTCTGCTGTAGCCAGCTTTCGAGCACTCTTTCCTGGGTAAATGTGTCCTCTTTCTCCCCCCCCTGGGTGTGTGTGAGACAAGTGAAGTGAGTCAGCCTGCCAACAAGCAGCAGTGTGCTGTCATTTGAAACATGTTCCCCCACACTTTAACACAGTTTTACCTGTGTTTTGAGGCTTCTTTCCTGGGTCAATGTGTCCTCTCCCTCCCCCCTGGGTGTGTGTGAGAGACCAGTGAAGTGAGTCAGCCTGCCAACAAGCAGCAGTGTGCTGTCATTTGAAACATATTCCCCCACAGTTTAACACAGTTTTACCTGTGTTTTGAGGCTTCTTTCCTGGGTCAATGTGTCCTCTTTCTCCCCCCTGGGTGTGTGTGTGTGAGACCAGTGAAGTGAGTCAGCCTGCCAACAAGCAGCAGTGTGCTGTCATTTGAAACATGTTCCTCCACACTGTGACTCTGCTGTAGCCAGCTTTCGAGCACTCTTTCCTGGGTAAATGTGTCCTCTTTCTCCCCCCCCTGGGTGTGTGTGAGACAAGTGAAGTGAGTCAGCCTGCCAACAAGCAGCAGTGTGCTGTCATTTGAAACATGTTCCTCCACACTTTAACACAGTTTTACCTGTGTTTTGAGGCTTCTTTCCTGGGTCAATGTGTCCTCTTTCTCCCCCCTGGGTGTGTGTGAGAGACCAGTGAAGTGAGTCAGCCTGCCAACAAGCAGCAGTGTGCTGTCATTTGAAACATATTCCCCCACAGTTTAACACAGTTTTACCTGTGTTTTGAGGCTTCTTTCCTGGGTCAATGTGTCCTCTTTCTCCCCCCTGGGTGTGTGTGTGAGACCAGTGAAGTGAGTCAGCCTGCCAACAAGCAGCAGTGTGCTGTCATTTGAAACATGTTCCTCCACACTGTGACTCTGCTGTAGCCAGCTTTCGAGCACTCTTTCCTGGGTAAATGTGTCCTCTTTCTCCCCCCCCTGGGTGTGTGTGAGACAAGTGAAGTGAGTCAGCCTGCCAACAAGCAGCAGTGTGCTGTCATTTGAAACATGTTCCTCCACACTGTGACTCTGCTGTAGCCAGCTTTCGAGCACTCTTTCCTGGGTCAATGTGTCCTCTTTCTCCCCCCTGGGTGTGTGTGTGAGACCAGTGAAGTGAGTCAGCCTGCCAACAAGCAGCAGTGTGCTGTCATTTGAAACATGTTCCTCCACACTGTGACTCTGCTGTAGCCAGCTTTCGAGCACTCTTTCCTGGGTAAATGTGTCCTCTTTCTCCCCCCCCTGGGTGTGTGTGAGACAAGTGAAGTGAGTCAGCCTGCCAACAAGCAGCAGTGTGCTGTCATTTGAAACATGTTCCTCCACACTGTGACTATGCTGTGGCCAGCTTTCGAGCACTCTTTCCTGGGTCAATGTGTCCTCTTTCTCCCCCCCCTGGGTGTGTGTGAGACAAGTGAAGTGAGTCAGCCTGCCAACAAGCAGCAGTGTGCTGTCATTTGAAACATGTTCCCCCACACTTTAACACAGTTTTACCTGTGTTTTGAGGCTTCTTTCCTGGGTCAATGTGTCCTCTTTCTCCCCCCTGGGTGTGTGTGAGAGACCAGTGAAGTGAGTCAGCCTGCCAACAAGCAGCAGTGTGCTGTCATTTGAAACATATTCCCCCACAGTTTAACACAGTTTTACCTGTGTTTTGAGGCTTCTTTCCTGGGTCAATGTGTCCTCTTTCTCCCCCCTGGGTGTGTGTGTGAGACCAGTGAAGTGAGTCAGCCTGCCAACAAGCAGCAGTGTGCTGTCATTTGAAACATGTTCCTCCACACTGTGACTCTGCTGTAGCCAGCTTTCGAGCACTCTTTCCTGGGTAAATGTGTCCTCTTTCTCCCCCCCCTGGGTGTGTGTGAGACAAGTGAAGTGAGTCAGCCTGCCAACAAGCAGCAGTGTGCTGTCATTTGAAACATGTTCCTCCACACTGTGACTATGCTGTACCAGCTTTCGAGCACTCTTTCCTGGGTAATGTGTCCTCTTTCTCCCCCCCTGGGTGTGTGTGAGACAGTGAAGTGAGTCAGCCTGCCAACAAGCAGCAGTGTGCTGTCATTTGAAACATATTCCCCCACTTTACACAGTTTTACCTGTTTTTTGAGGCTTCTTTCCTGGGTCAATGTGTCCTCTTTCTCCCCCCTGGGTGTGTGTGAGACCAGTGAAGTGAGTCAGCCTGCCAACAAGCAGCAGTGTGCTGTCATTTGAAACATGTTCCTCCACACTGTGACTCTGCTGTAGCCAGCTTTCGAGCACTCTTTCCTGGGTAATGTGTCCTCTTTCTCCCCCCCTGGGTGTGTGTGAGACAGTGAAGTGAGTCAGCCTGCCAACAAGCAGCAGTGTGCTGTCATTTGAAACATGTTCCTCCACACTTTAACACAGTTTTACCTGTGTTTTGAGGCTTCTTTCCTGGGTCAATGTGTCCTCTTTCTCCCCCCTGGGTGTGTGTGAGAGACCAGTGAAGTGAGTCAGCCTGCCAACAAGCAGCAGTGTGCTGTCATTTGAAACATATTCCCCCACAGTTTAACACAGTTTTACCTGTGTTTTGAGCTTCTTTCCTGGGTCAATGTGTCCTCTTTCTCCCCCCTGGGTGTGTGTGTGAGACCAGTGAAGTGAGTCAGCCTGCCAACAAGCAGCAGTGTGCTGTCATTTGAAACATGTTCCTCCACACTGTGACTCTGCTGTAGCCAGCTTTCGAGCACTCTTTCCTGGGTAATGTGTCCTCTTTCTCCCCCCTGGGTGTGTGTGAGAGACAGTGAAGTGAGTCAGCCTGCCAACAAGCAGCAGTGTGCTGTCATTTGAAACATGTTCCCCCACACTTTAACACAGTTTTACCTGTGTTTTGAGGCTTCTTTCCTGGGTCAATGTGTCCTCTTTCTCCCCCCTGGGTGTGTGTGAGAGACCAGTGAAGTGAGTCAGCCTGCCAACAAGCAGCAGTGTGCTGTCATTTGAAACATATTCCCCCACTGTTTAACACAGTTTTACCTGTGTTTTGAGCTTCTTTCCTGGGTCAATGTGTCCTCTTTCTCCCCCCTGGGTGTGTGTGAGACAGTGAAGTGAGTCAGCCTGCCAACAAGCAGCAGTGTGCTGTCATTTGAAACATGTTCCTCCACACTGTGACTCTGCTGTAGCCAGCTTTCGAGCACTCTTTCCTGGGTCAATGTGTCCTCTTTCTCCCCCCTGGGTGTGTGTGAGACAGTGAAGTGAGTCAGCCTGCCAACAAGCAGCAGTGTGCTGTCATTTGAAACATGTTCCCCACACTTTACACAGTTTTACCTGTGTTTTGAGGCTCTTTCCTGGGTCAATGTGTCCTCTTTCTCCCCCCTGGGTGTGTGTGAGACCAGTGAAGTGAGTCAGCCTGCCAACAAGCAGCAGTGTGCTGTCATTTGAAACATGTTCCTCCACACTGTGACTCTGCTGTGCCAGCTTTCGAGCACTCTTTCCTGGGTCAATGTGTCCTCTTTCTCCCCCCCCTGGGTGTGTGTGAGACAAGTGAAGTGAGTCAGCCTGCCAACAAGCAGCAGTGTGCTGTCATTTGAAACATGTTCCCCCACACTTTAACACAGTTTTACCTGTGTTTTGAGGCTTCTTTCCTGGGTCAATGTGTCCTCTTTCTCCCCCCTGGGTGTGTGTGAGAGACCAGTGAAGTGAGTCAGCCTGCCAACAAGCAGCAGTGTGCTGTCATTTGAAACATATTCCCCCACAGTTTAACACAGTTTTACCTGTGTTTTGAGGCTTCTTTCCTGGGTCAATGTGTCCTCTTTCTCCCCCCTGGGTGTGTGTGTGTGAGACCAGTGAAGTGAGTCAGCCTGCCAACAAGCAGCAGTGTGCTGTCATTTGAAACATGTTCCTCCACACTGTGACTCTGCTGTAGCCAGCTTTCGAGCACTCTTTCCTGGGTAAATGTGTCCTCTTTCTCCCCCCCCTGGGTGTGTGTGAGACAAGTGAAGTGAGTCAGCCTGCCAACAAGCAGCAGTGTGCTGTCATTTGAAACATGTTCCTCCACACTTTAACACAGTTTTACCTGTGTTTTGAGGCTTCTTTCCTGGGTCAATGTGTCCTCTTTCTCCCCCCTGGGTGTGTGTGAGAGACCAGTGAAGTGAGTCAGCCTGCCAACAAGCAGCAGTGTGCTGTCATTTGAAACATATTCCCCCACAGTTTAACACAGTTTTACCTGTGTTTTGAGGCTTCTTTCCTGGGTCAATGTGTCCTCTTTCTCCCCCCTGGGTGTGTGTGAGACCAGTGAAGTGAGTCAGCCTGCCAACAAGCAGCAGTGTGCTGTCATTTGAAACATGTTCCTCCACACTGTGACTCTGCTGTAGCCAGCTTTCGAGCACTCTTTCCTGGGTAAATGTGTCCTCTTTCTCCCCCCCCTGGGTGTGTGTGAGACAAGTGAAGTGAGTCAGCCTGCCAACAAGCAGCAGTGTGCTGTCATTTGAAACATGTTCCTCCACACTGTGACTCTGCTGTAGCCAGCTTTCGAGCACTCTTTCCTGGGTCAATGTGTCCTCTTTCTCCCCCCTGGGTGTGTGTGTGAGACCAGTGAAGTGAGTCAGCCTGCCAACAGCAGCAGTGTGCTGTCATTTGAAACATGTTCCTCCACACTGTGACTCTGCTGTAGCCAGCTTTCGAGCACTCTTTCCTGGGTAAATGTGTCCTCTTTCTCCCCCCCCTGGGTGTA